>ML217797.1:525-16533 GCA_004785975.1 Popillia japonica | reverse complement strand
ACTTTAAAAACTGTTTGATATAGTAAACATTTTTGAACGCCCTGTATGATATAAAGAAAAAATGTTACTACGATTTGATGAAACAATGTTAGTATTTGGCAGTTTTAACATATAAAACCTCTGGTACTTACAGTAAGTAAGAATTATTCAGTTAAATATAACGGGGTAAATGTCAAAATTTTTATAAAAATCGTAATATCTTAGAAACAGTTTAAGATAAGTATAGGAAGCCCTAGTTATAATCGGCACACAATTTGATGCTGAATTCAAAAACGTAATAATATATAGGGTGTTTCCTTTAAAATAACAAAGTTCGTGGCGACTTTCGGTTAACCGGAAGTGCAAGAAATTTTGAGAATATTTTAGAAAGAGAGTAAGTACCTACCAAATTATTGCAAACCCAAAATGTTAAAAAAAAAAGTGTTTTGTTAAGTCCGAAAACTTCTAGCTAGCTAGTTCCGTGGGAAACCCTGTATATATGTATAAGTTTTTACTATTACCCAGTGGCGGCTTCTCAATAAGTGCACATGTGCACGTGTACCCCCAACTGATATCTTCATCTTAAGGAATTTATTTTTGTGTTGGACGTAAACGTAAAACGTTTTCTATTGGGTATTTAATTTTATTTTTCATTTCCGATGTTTCGGTTCTCCCGTAATAGTTCAAGGTATTTAGCTGGCATGTGTACATTTAGTTTGTGTACGGTCGTCTGTTAGTGTGGCGCTGTGTACCCGCGAAACTACTTTTGTTGTATTCGCGCGTAATTATGGCGGGAAATTTGGAAGAACCGATTTGCATTAGCGTACAATCTTTAAAAACAATTCGTGTTTCTTCGCTGACATTTGAAGAAAAACAAAAAATCAAAAGTGCCGGTCGTCCAAAACCGAATTTCTCGATCACGCATGTAACAAAATGTACATCACGCGATTATAAAAGAACCATTAAGATAGACACTTATGAAAAAGCCAACTGGTTATGTGGTTGTGAAATTAGTAAGTCTTTATTGTTTTCGATATTTGCTGGTGATGTTCAAACAGAATGGACCAAATCCGGTGTCAAGGATTTAATCCATTTAAAAGAAAAATTAAAAAACACCAAAGTTCCAAGACACACCTCTCTGCTAAATTAGGTTTTAATTTATTAGGTAAACAAGATATTCGACAACAATTAAACAGTGCGTACCGACTGAATATCGCGAAACATATGGAGCAAGTAAAAAAGAACAGATACATTTTATCGAAAATTATAAACTATATTAAATTTTGTGGTGCTTTCGAATTAGCATTACGTGGCCATTATGAAGGAAATGATTAGATAAACCCTGGTATCTTTCTTCTCTTATCAATTTCTCGGCGGAATTAGATTTAGCACTCAGGGGTTATTTGGATCAATCCACAGTATTTTATTAAAGTGGTCGCAAATAATACACTTTCTACTTACTGATTTAAACAAATGACTTAATACATGTTGCCGAAAAAAGAACTAAGAGGTCTTTTATAGAAGTGGTCAGACGACCTATCTCCCTTAGGGAAGATGAGTCGAAATTCTTTTAGTATTTTGGCAAAAAATACTATACCATAAGTTCATCATACCAATCAGATCTTTCAGAGAAAAGAATTATTTTCACAAAACTATCACAATTCATACTCAAATAAAAATGTTTACAATTTACATTATTTTGCTGAAACATGTTAATTCTAAAACTACTCTTTCTAATTTAGACGTTAGAGACAGCCTCTCTGGATAATGCATCAAGACAGAAGTTCAAAAACAGAAAAATTAACTCTCAAATCAATATCATCGTTAATAAAGGTAGAACTAAGTCGCCAGATAACTTGTCTCATCCGACTTTAAGAACGAAATGTAGCTCAATGTACAAGCAATTCGAAACGGTAGGAACCTTAGGCACCAGTAATATTTTCGCAAATTCCAACGCAAACGACGTAACTGAGTACAAAGTGATCGTAAAAAAGAACTCGCCATCTTCGCAAACATCGGACATTCACAAAGCTCTTTCCTGCGTACTCCAAGATTTTGATTCAGAATCAAAGCAGCTTCCTATTATAACAACAAATTCAGACGATTTAGAGAGGCAAGCACTGGAAGAGTATCAGTCTTCTAACGAAAGTTTCTATAAGGATTTAGAGCGCCAAGCGGAAGAGCAATACGAAGACTCGGAAAACTCGCTCGGCCCCCCGAATAAACACCTTTATTTCGGGGGGCGCGCATCTTTGTGCGAATACTTTAGTGTATATTTTTCAGATCTGTTATTGACCTATTCTGAGGTTTATATTTATCATTATGCTTAAGATGTAATAAGTCTTCCGATTTTTTTTCATTTCCTTGCCCTAGTAGTCAACTTTTTTTTCTTATAGTTTTGTTTAAACATATCGAATCCAAAATATAGTGTTTAGAGCAGAATAAATTAAACATATCTATAAATATATTCAAGGAAGCTGTAAAAATTATTATATAAAATTGTAAAAACATAATATACAATTTTATTACTGATTTGAGTGTTTTCTGTAACAATTCCATTAAGTGGTTAACAAACTGCTCTCGTAAAGCTTGCGCGTTACAATAGTAGAGTGACAACAGCGCTTCTGTTGCAATAAACAGCAGAAATAGGATTACACAATATAAATACTCTAGCTTTAATCCGTGACTAGCTGTTGTATCCCTTAAAGACACCATTTACATATCGATAACTGTTACCTACTACAGAATTGTTAGCCCCACTGATTAAACGAAAGCTTTTGGGTTTATACATTGATCTGTGTAAGCCCATGGGTTACTATTTCAGGGGCTTAATCTACCGTTAGCGTTGTGGCAACCATCGTAAGCACAACACTATTCTATCCTGTTTTACTTCACAGGAACTATAAGTGATATCATACCATAACTCATGTCCACATACATTCCGTTAGCGTATAAGCAAAATTAATAACTGTAGGTTGAAAATAACAAACAAATAACACAATGTACAGCACTTGAATCGGCACCGTTCGACACCGTATTTACAAGAAATTGTGTTCAGTATCTTGTATACCTATATCGAAATTCTTTTGTGGTAGCGAAACCATGTAATTGTACATATACCACAAAATATTTTTGTGTTGGAAAATTAAAAGAAAATTACACGTCATAAAAAATAATATATTAAAGAACAGCTTTCAAATAAATTTTTACACTATATACACTTATGTTTTTTTTATATATTCACATTTGTATATGTATGTACACTCTCTTTCTAAAGTAATGTCTTTCGCAGCCAACGAGCTCATATCAATAATGCCTTCTAATGGACATACTCTAACCGTCGGGCGACCTTGGTTATAGCAATGCTGGGTAACCGAGGTCATCCGACGGCTAGAGTACGTCCATTGGAAGGCATTATTGAAATAAATCTGTTGGCTGGGGGAGGCATTACTTTAGAAAGAGAGTGTACATACATTCACACAGAAAACTATACGTATACCTAACGGGACCTATTTTGTTTCTCAAAAAAATACTGCAAAGAAGACGGTTATAGACTCTCAGTCAAAGTGCGGTAAGGTGGTGCTAGGTGAGTGCAAGCCTAGGTGGCATACTTTGTCTTTTGAAAAGGTTCTTGAGAAGGCTAGCGTTAAGTTAGCTCTCCCTACAAAGAAACGGCAGTTTTCCGCCATAAGAGTGTTAGCTGTAAATACAGTAGTGCAAGCTAGTCCTATATGGGCGAAGTCGGTGACATACATATTTTGTTTCTTGAAAAAGTACTGGGCGGTGGCTAGCGTTAAGTTAGCCCCTGCCACAGTCTCTTAGCCAAGGTGGTGCTAGCTCTAAATTTGGTGCAAGATGGTGTTAGGTGGGTGCAAACCAGGGAATACAGTAAGACCTCGATTATCTGCGTCTCTATTAACCGTGCCAGGCTCTGATTCAATTTTCCGTGAGTTCGGTGATTCACCGATATTGTTTGTTTCGATTTTCTGGGAATGTCGGTACTTGTATCCGGGATTTACTTATATACATACATATATGTAGGAATGATATTTTTAAATAAGTAGGTTGTCGAAAAAAAAGAGTGGATAGTTGATTGACTTGTGTCAGTGTAGAGATATTTTTAAGACGTTGTACGAAGTTTTGAATAAATTTCTATTGAACAAAAGATTTTGTGTAAGCCTGTTCCTACAATTTGGGGGCTCAACCGGGATTGTGCAAGAATTGAAGCCAAATACGACGAAGGTGAAAGCCTATACAAGACGAATCATAAAATGCGACGAAGGTGAAAGCCTGCAAGACGAATAATAAAATACGACGAAGGTGAAAGCCTACAAGACGAATAACAGAATTACGACGAAGGTGAAGAGCTAAAAGACGACAAATAGAATTCAGTCGAAGGTGTAAAACGACAAAAGTCAGAAGTGAGTTAGATTTTTCTCTGCAATTTTAAAAGCGGTAAAATGATGTTAAAAGACGTTCCATCTATATTGACAAATATTAAAACTGCTAAAGCTGACGTTATAAAGGCATTTCATAAATTAGTATATGAATCACCAGGTGATCGTGGCAACCGTCAAAGACTTAGAGACTTTTCCGGTTTTACATTTGAAATTAGTTCTGATGAATATAATGTCAAATGTCAATATGTCAAAAAGAATCTTTCATTAGGAGATTTAATATCTGTAATATTTTATGCATTGATTATCAAGGCAATGAAGATGAAATAATAAGCCGGATATGCGAACACCTAATCAACCTGGACAAACTGAATACCATTCTCGCTTATGACGACGAAAAGGAAGAAAATGAAGATAATGATGCAGATGAAGATGATAGAATCAATGCCGTGATGATGCAGCAACAGGCAAGCGGATTCATAACCAAGTCAACAGCACCGAGGCAAATACCAAAATTTATGATGACTTTCAAGGACATTGAAGAAACGTTGTCTACTTTTAGTGGGAGAGACAATTACACAATTGATAAGTGGATTGATGAATTCGAAGACGTATCCATACTGATGAACTGGAATGAAGTGGAGAAACTGATTTATGGAAAGAGACTATTAAAAGATGATGCTCTATTATTAGTAAGGTCTGAGAAGAACATAACGTCGTGGGATATTTTAAAGAAAAAATTAAAATATGAGTTCGGGAAAAGCATCAACAGTGCTGCTTTACACAAAGCACTGTCTGCCAGAAAAAAGAGGAAGGATGAAACACTTACCCGATATCTGTTAACTATGAAAGATCTTGCGTCACAGGGAAACGTGGACGAAAATGCTCTACAGGATTATATCATAGAAGGTATTGATGATGAAGAAACTAATAAAGCTGTATTATATGGAGCTAATTCGTTTGAAGAATTTAAACAGAAGGTAAAGCTTTATGAAAAAATGAGAGAAAAATTATCAAGTGAAAGAAAAGAAATAAAAGAAAAGAAAGGTGTTTCAGCAAAAAGCGAAAGCCAATATACGAGATGTTTCAATTGCGGAAGAAAAGGACATCAATCAAATAGCTGCCGCGATAGAAGCGAAGGACCGAAATGCTTCTCTTGTAACAAATTCGACCATATATCTAAAGACTGCAACAAACAACGTGAGCAAAACAGGACGACCAGACAGAACGATGGAGGAAATCGAACTTTCATAGTTCATGAAGGTGAAAAAGAACCACAAGGTCATATAACCTTGACGCTAAACGGACATTTATTTTATGAATTTGTTGATACGGGAAGCGAAATTAACTTGTTAAAAACTAGTAGTTACATTCAAATGGGAGCACCGATGTTTAGTGGAAATCCTATCACAATAAGGGGGTTAGGTAATGTGGAAACAAGAACTTTAGGAAAGTTTATGGCTCATGTAACCATCGATTCTCATCAATTCTCAACTGACGTTCATGTTGTGTCAGATGAAGCTATTCCAACTAAGCTCATCGTAGGCAAACCGATATTAAAGCAGGTGACACTAACCATTAGCTCAGAAGGTATCCAGGTTACAGCACCAACGATCTTCAAACACCAAAAGGTAGACAGAGAGCAAAAGGAAGAAAATGTTGATGTGTTAATTAAAACCTTTGGCGTGTTAGTAGCTAATATCGATGATGAGTTAGATATAGGAAAACCAGAATATGAGCAAACTATTAAACAGATGATAAACACATACAGTCCTAGGAAACCAAAAGAGATGAAAATACGTACCAAAATAATTTTAGAAGACGAAGTACCTATCCATCAGCAACCCAGAAGACTTTCTTTGCATGAAATGAAAGAAGTCGATAAGCAACTTGAAGAATGGCTTCAACAAGGTGTGATACGGCCAAGCGCGTCAGATTTTGCTAGTCTCATAGTTCTTGTAAAGAAAAAGGATGGCACTACAAGAATATGCATAGACTACAGAAAATTAAACCGGAAGATTATCAAAGACAGGTATCCTTTGCCTATAATCGAGGACCAGATAGATAAGTTAGCCAATGCCAGAATTTTTACTACCCTAGATTTACGAAACGGATTCTTTCATGTTCCGGTCACAGAAGATAGTGTCAAATATACCTCTTTCGTAACTCCACATGGCCAATATGAATTTTTGAAGGCACCATTTGGGTTATGTAATGCTCCGGTTGTATTTCAAAGGTATATCAATGAGGTTTTCAGAGATCTTATGAAGAAAGGCATTGTCATGTCTTATATGGATGACCTTATTGTACCTTCGAATGACGTAAAAGATGGATTAGAAAAATTGAAGATTGTCTTGCGAACCGCGGAAGAGAATGGCTTAGAAATTAAATGGAAGAAATGTCAATACCTGAAAGACAAGGTAACCTACTTGGGGCATGAGATAGAAAACGGAACGGTTAGACCATCAAGAAAGAAGATTGAGGCTGTTGCAGACTTCCCTGAACCCACAACCTTGAAGAAAGTACAGAGCTTCCTAGGTTTAACGGGATACTTCAGGAAATATATCAAAGACTATTCGTTGATAGCAAAACCATTGACAGACCTTCTAAAAAATCCTAGAGAATTCCGATTTGATGATGAACAGCGGATTTCTTTTGGGATGTTAAAGGATAAATTGAGTAGCTAGCCAGTCCTTAAAATATTCAACCATGAACACCAGACTGAACTCCACGTTGATGCATCTCAAGATGGTTTTGGAGGAGTGTTACTCCAAAAAGATATGGAAGATGGTGAGCTACACCCAGTTTATTATTGAAGTAAGAAAACCAACGATGCCCAAAGAAAGTACCATAGCTATGAACTCGAAGTGTTGGCAGTGGTTGAAGCTCTAAAGAAGTTTCGAGTATACCTTCTAGGGATAAAATTCAAGATCTTACCTGATTGTCAACTCAGTCACTATGAATAAGAAGGACTTGTGTACCAGAGTGGCAAGATGGGCTCTGTTGCTAGAGGAATTTGACTATATAATTGAACACAGACCGGAAAGCCGCATGAACCATTGTGATGCTCTAAGTAGAAACCCAATAGCCTTGATTGTGAGGAATGAATTCTTAGAAAAAGTCAAAGTAGCACAGAAAGAAGACGAAATAACATTGAAGGCGGTTATTGAGAAGGAATAGGCGAATCTATTTATGGAGGAAAGGGAGGAGTTGAGAAAAATAGCAAAGCAACAAATGGCAATTGTCCAGAAGGAGAATATAGCCACGTTCAACAAGAAAAGAAAGACCGCCACTAAGTACAAAGTTGGCGATTTGGTTGCTATCCGGCGTATACAGTTCCGGAGCTTATCAAAACTTCTGCCGAAGTTTTTAGGTCCCTATAAAGTCGCAAAGAGTATCGGACCTGATAGATATGCTTTAGAAAAGATAGGGGTACAAGAGGGACCCAAGGCAACCACCGCTAGCGCGGATAATATGAAGTTATGGGTACAGAACGAGAGTGACGATGATACATTCGAGGCGAATGAAACCCAGGATGGCCGAGATGTAGGAATGATATTTTTAAATAAGTAGGTTGTCGAAAAAAAAGAGTGGATAGTTGATTGACTTGTGTCAGTGTAGAGATATTTTTAAGACGTTGTACGAAGTTTTGAATAAATTTCTATTGAACAAAAGATTTTGTGTAAGCCTGTTCCTACATATATGCATATGTAGCACTAGTATAGTATACACCGTCTCCAAAGTTATCGGTGCACTATTGCTATCTCAGTTATTTCTGTAGCTACGATTTTAGTTAAATGAGCAAATTTTTAGTGTTTTTAATGCTGATTCCTATTCTTGAACAAACAATTCAATAACGCATTCACGAGAAATTTCGAAATTTATATTTTTTTTTAAATGGAACCCCTGTATTATTTGTACATATTTTTTATCATCATAATATTTTGAACAAAAAATGTCCAGTACATAACTATTCTAAGGTAAAAATAAACAAATGAGAAACGTTCAAAGTTTAAAAAATATGAATATATAATTCTATGTAGGTGATGGAAAATCATAATAAAATATTACGTTAACAGTCGAATAAAAACAATAAACACAATAATCAAATAATTTTCCGTTTGTATTACAAAATTTTGCCTAACTCGATAAATGTTCGGAGACCTTACAGTGGTGTTCAATGCATTTCTCGGCTCTCGCGATAACGCTGTGTGGCTTTTTTTGCGAATCGTAAAGCAGTTCTTTTTGATTTTAATTGTCAAAGACACATGATTGATAGTAGGCTTCTTTCACTTTTAGGCAAAACAATGTAATATGCTCATTTACGTTGTCAAAAACGTACAGAGTTTAAGTCTCTTTCGCACAGTTAATTTTTAAAATAGTTTATTAGAAATATAGTCGGTTATTTGATTTTGTCTTGTGGTGTGGTCTTATAATTACAATTTATTTATTATATTACAATTACATTATAATGCCATTTACGCATTCAGAAAAGTGTGATATGCCGGAGGCATATCTGATTTTTAGAAAAAATGGAAAAAATGCGTTTCGTTATTATGAAAACACATATGTAAATCGTCGATCACCAAACCAGTGCTATTTTCTAAGATTCATGGAAAATAGAATACATTTAAGATACGAAGAAATAAAAATGATTTTATAATAGACGAAGAAATAGAAGTAAACGTGTTGGCTTTTTTTGAAACCAATCCAGCAAAATCCATACGAAGTTGCACCAGAGGTCCAGAGAATTAGATTTGCAAAAGAGTACAGTGCATGCCATTGTAAAAAAACACAAGGTGCGTCCGTATAAGAACCACAAAGTTCAGACTTTACTTCCCGGCGATGCAGAAAGAAGATTAGTTTTCTGTAATTGGTTGAGAAATTTTTATAATGAACGTCCAGATAACTTTAATTATATTCTATGGTCTGATGAATCTAACTTTTCAAATTCAGGTATTATGCATAAAAGTTTTGCGATCAAATTAATTTAATTTGTACAATTTAGAAATATGCAATAAAAAAAATCAACATTAATGGAGTAGAGAAAATCCTCTGAGAGTAGATCCGTGCAATCCCCAACACCGGTTTAGTTTAACAGTGGGTAACAGAATTGTAGGTCCAGTTTTCTATCATGGTACCTTAACTGGAGACCGCTATGTTGAGTTATCAACAGAAATTCTGGATGATCTTTTAGATGATATGCCACTGCTTCATAGGCTCCGTATTTATTTTCGATAGGATGGGGCACCGGCTCATAATTTCGCTAATAGTAGTAATTTGTTAAATAATATATTTAATCGAAAATGGATAGGAACCAACGCGCCTATTCGTTGGCCTACAGGCTCTCTTGACTTCACACCTCTCGATTTTCATCTTTGGGGTTTCGTGAAGAATGAGGTTTACAAGCAGCGACATCAAAATGTGATGTAACTTGAAAATAGTATTAGGCAAACGCTAAATAATATTTCTGATCGAACTATTACAAAAGCCGCCTAGCGTTATCGCGAGAGCCGAGAGATGCATTGAACAACACGGAAATGTCTTCGAGCATATGCTGAGTTAGGCAAAATTTTGTAATACAAAAAGATGATTACTGTGTTTGTTGTTTTTATTCTACTGTTAACGTAATAGTTTATTATGATTTTCCATCATCTATTTAGAATTACGTAAAATTTTTAAAACTTTGAACGCTTCTCATTTGTTTATTTTTACGTTAAAAATAGTTATGTACTGGACATTTTTTGTTCAAAATATTATGATGATCAAAAATATGTACAAATAATACAGGAGTTCCATTTAAAAAAATTATAAATTTCGAAATTTTTCGGAAATGCGTTATTCAATTGTTTGTTCAAGAACTTCATAGTAATCAGCATTAAAAACACTAAAAATTTGCTCATTTAACTAAAATCGTAGCTCCAGAAATAACTAAGATAACAATAGTGCACCGATAACTTTGGACACCCTGTATAGATGATATAAATATGTGCATAAAATCTCTTCTTGTTGGTATATTTATCATTTTATCATGCTTATGCTTACATATTTATCATATGTAAGCATTTAGCGCATAATAAATTTCATTGCAATTATTCCATCTTTTCTATTATTGGGCACCCTAACAACCGACGATGGTCACGGAAAATCGACGTTTTACTGTATTTTGTTTTTTGAAAATATTAAATTTAGTTTTAATAAATATTTACGTTAAGTCAATTAATATTCAGTTGTTCATGGATAATACCAGATTTTGTTGTTGGTTTTGCCAGTAATTGGTTCCACTCACGGTCCAATAAAAAAAGCATATACTTTTTTACGTATGCGGCGTTCTGATTCACTCCACAAATGCTCGTTAGAGTAGAGGTGCGATGACTGAGATGGCGCACGGAGTGTTTTTCAGTACATTGTAAAATAGCTATTCCTTGAGAATATGAAGTGTGTTTTGGAATGCTGTCCTGTTGAAAATACTATTGGATTGGTTGAAATTGCCGTTCGGAATGACTAAAATAAACAATTACGTGCTTGGTCATTACATGTCAGTAGGTTGTAATGATCTGTTTACTTAGCAACCAGATAGTAGGTAATAGCAAGTAATAGGTAACCTTGTTTTTTATTAAGAAGACCAAATGATAAAATCCGCTTCACATTAGGCAAATTAAACTGACAGCTTTTTTGGCGGTAAATTCAAAAGATGTATTAGAATCAAATGAGTTATTTACACTTGGATATTCAAATAAATTTCACATATACAATACATTTATGTATATGCACATTAATGTTAATATTTATTTTATTATTTGCATTATATTGGTACTACATCAAATATCTTAACATAAAATTTGTATTCTAGAAATTTTAAATTAATGTTACATAGATACTATTATAAATTACGATAGGAAGAAGCACTAGCTGATCCACCACGCTATGTATGGACAAAAACTGGTGTGACTTAATTTCACAATAATGATATATTTTAAATACATAATTTTGCAGTTCTTTGACAGAATTACTATCACTGTCGATACTAACATCACTGTCACTGGTGTCACCATTTCCAATCGAAATAATAAATGACTTCACTACATCATCTATTAGGAAGCCATCTAACTTGCACATTTCGCCTTCTTCTTTCATTACATGTTCTACACATTTTGTCTACGTTTCCAAGGTTACATTTGTAATTGCGGTTAACACTTCGGCTAATTTGAAGCTTTTATTTTTTGCAGCTACAGTGTATACATTGTAATATTCCTAATTCTAATCGCACCATGAAGGGATTAAACGGTATTTGTTTTTGAAGCAACCATTCTTGCATTTCTGCTTTTCATGTTAAAGTTGTTGGTTTTTTTCTTTTTTTCTAGTATAGCAAGATGCATTATCCATTACAATAACACTATTGTCAGGCAATTTATTTAAAATATTATTGAACCACTCCTCAAAAACATTTGCATCCATTTCATCCTGGTAATCGACTGTTGTTCTTCCTTCAAATAGTAGTAACCCATCGTCAACAAAACCGTTTTTAGAACCAATATGTAAAATAATCAAGCGTTTTCCTTTACCAGTAGGATATTTTTAGTCACTAGATATAAAGTACCGCAATAGGTAAGGAGGTGTTAGAGAGAGAAGTACATTTTCGGACCCAAAATGGCGGTTATATTTGCCTTGTATTGACAGCCTCTTAACACACATAACCTTAATTTTGAGTGTTTTCGTTTCACTGCCTTCTTTCTTTCAGTCTGTGCTTTGTTAGCGGTGATTTGATTAAGTGAGTTTTGTTTTATTAGTTGCCATTTGCAACTAAATGCCTGCATATTGTGTATCTCAGAGTATAAACAAGTCAGAAAAAGGCTTTAAAATGTACAGGTAGGTATACCAAGTAGCTGTGTAATTTGAGATGAAGATCATCTGCTGCAGTATTGTGATTAATGCGATTAATGAATTAGAAAAAACAGCGAACGACGATGATGAAGAAGACGTTGACCTAAATTTATTCCAGGCTTGAACAAATAACCAAGAGCTAGCCGATGCGGTAAAAGCAGCATTGTATTATTTAAGTACTTGGTACTTTGATATTCAAAGTAAAAAAAAATATTCCACTTGTGAATTATGATGCGGTTTCATATCCACAGCAGAAGATGAATATCAAGACATAAATAAAATGACAAGACTGTTCGAATGTAAAAGTGATTCCAATTTATGTTATCCAAGTGTCCAACTGTTTCACTATTTCCACAAGTGTGGAATGAAATACCGTGCGAATGAAACATTAATATTAAATAATAGTGTCAATTCGAAAACATTTCAAGAGCAAATACAATAACTACAAGATTTGCCCCGTATTCCAAAATGTCATAATATTCTCGACAAATTATAAGTTTTTTTTTATTAAAAACAAGAATATTATTTTCCTTAAAACAAAGGACTATGACTACTGACAAAAAATGACTTATATTGACAATAGAAGCAATGAAACTATCATTCTAATATGTTTAAATTTTTATGCGAGACTATAAATGTAATACAATATACTTTTGTAACTTTGATTGTAAGATTCAGTAAATTCATCCTTTCTCTTATTACTTTTGTATGTGTATAATCACTTATATATTAAGATAAATACAAAATATTGTTAATAATGTTCGATATGTACTATCTGTCCAAAAAGAAATGAATCACCCATTCTGGGACGAGCAGGGGGAGATTTATCACTTGCCGACTATTAGTCTGGACGACTGTAGATAAATATAACGATAATCCTTAAGCCGGTTCCACAATACAGAAACGTAAATCGTAAGACGTAAAACGTGTGACATAAGCAGAATTCATATTGTATTTACTTATGAGATGTATCACAATTGTACGTAAACGTAAATATTGGAACCGTAACCGTAAATGGTTACGAAATTTTCCGTAAAGTTGGAATTTTATGTATCATACGTAACGTCAACCAATCAAATTAAACTCTATCCCACTGCATACACTGACATACAGTAGGAAAACATAACCTATCAAAAATTACGTAAAACAATTCGTTATCCTGTTCGACTGCGACTGGATATAATATACAATATTGAATTATGGTTGACCATCAAAACAATTTATATGAAGATGTTGGTGATCTGGAAGCATAGACCAAAGTGACCCATTTCTCGTCTTCTTATATTGGTCTCACCCACTACATTCTGTTAATCCATCGTTTTCATAGCCGTATTGTAGCCCCATTGTATAACCAGCAGTGATTATTAGTTTCTTGTTATTCATTCTGTGATCTAACCTCCATCAGATGTTTTGTATTTGTATTTGCTATTTGACATTTTATATTACATTGCTGCGATTGGATAACCGTAAGACGTAGTAAATGTATTGTGGATAGGTAGTTTTACGGATTACGTCTTACGTTATGATTACGTTTTACGTTTCTGTATTGTGGAACAGGCTTTAGGCAGGTAATAAAATAACGTACGCAAGTACATGAAGTTTACCACATGCACGTATAAAATATGTAGTTTGATTTTCTATATTGTCTTTCGTGGTAATATTATAGGTATTATAGTGTTATTTATAGTTTTATTTTCAATCTTTAGGAAACTATATTTTTAATTTAACGATTATACTTTGAAATTTCTATCAGAAATATGAATATTTATGTTTGAGGAGATCTGTTTAAAATTTTAATTGAATAGTGAATGCATTTTTTTATAAAGTTATGAAAAATAAATATATTAATAGTACAAACGTATTATTTTCTGCTCGAAATTACTATATTGAAGGACTATAATGAAGGACAGAATTTCTAAAGAAAATGAAGGACAATAAAAGAACAAAATGTTTCTATTAGATTAAAAAACAAAAAAGAAACTATTAAATATATTCATTAATTCATTTTTGTAAATACAATTAAAATCATTGCGAAATACTAATAATAACATATGCTTTAACAAATGTCAATAAGAAGATAATATTTGTAGAAATAAAAAGATCATATTTTTTTATCGGCAAGCGATATATTTGACAATTGATTTGGAAGATATGGATGTTAAAAAATATATAGTAAAAAACAATAATTAATTACATTTGAGTAAGGAGAAGGCATTACCAAGATGAAAGCAATGTAGAAACTATTGGAAAGGTGAAGGATATGAAGAAAGATCAAAGATATGAACGATTTTTTATTCGAAATTATTTGGATTTGGAATGTCAAAATGTGAAATGTCAAATGTATTGTCAAAATTGTAGTTAATTGTCAGGTTACGAAGCGGTAAATGCAGGACGGCTGTCGGGTATGATCGTATTGTTACGAATGGCGCCATCTAGCGACAAAGCCGTTTAAAATGTATTATGCAGTGCACTGTAATTGTCATATATGGATGGTTCGCGTGTTTTCCGGAGATATTCTAGAGAGGGCGTTCTAGAACAGTCTAGTTTAGTGTAGAGAATTCTAGAAGTTATATTTTATGTATATAAGGGTGACAATCTCGTATGCGGGACAGTCTTGAACTAGCGCGTAATTAGAACGGACGCTGTAAATATAAATACGAAACGTGCATATAAATTTGTGTTAGTTGAAATAAATAGTTTAATTAGTGTTCTACGTTACCAAGTAATTCTTAAGTGTTAAATTAGTTTAAATAAATACTTCTGTGAAAATATTATCGCCTGAAGATTATTTAAAAACCCTAAAACGTAACAATTGGTGTCAGGTATGGGGTTTGGCGATAATTTTTCGTAATAAAATAAATAAAAATGGCAATGAGACTGAAAGATCTAAAAGTCGTAGATCTCAAGAGAGAACTTGAGGAAAGAGATGAAGATACTAATGGAAAGAAAAAAGATCTTTTAGAACGGCTTCGAAAAGTGATGGAAGCCAACGGTGAGGATCCAGACAACCACGTTTTCGAGGTGGATGGTGGTATTACCGAACTAAAGGGAATGTTAGAAGAAAATTCTCGAACAATGGAAGAAAATGCTAGAACAATGGAAGAAAATTCTAGAAGCCTCGAAAAGAAATTGGAAGGAAATTCAAGAACCCTGCAGACGTTAGAAGAAAATTCTAGAAGCCTAGAAATGAGGCTAGAAGAAAATTCTAGAAGCCTAGAACAGAGGTTAGAAGAAAATTCTAGAACAATAGAAGAAAATTCGAGAAGCCTAGAAATGAGGCTAGAAGAAAATTCTAGAAAAACAGAAGAACGATCAAAAGAGCTGGAAGAGCGTATTCAGCGAATGGAAGCAAAATTGGCGCAAGCAAATTTGGCGGATATTGACCAATTGTCCGAGCCGCAAGCACCGGAAATTAAACAAGAAGTAATCCAAGCGACCCCAGTAGTTCATGGACAAAGTAAATTACCAACTTTCGACGGAAAAACACCGCTAGTAGAACATATGACGCTTTTTGAAACAGCTGCCATGATAAATTCCTGGAATGAAACCACGAAAGCAGCTAACTTATCACTGACGCTACGTGGTGATGCTTTGGGAGTACTTCAAGCCATACCTCTAGTGGAGCGACAGAACTACGGAGAACTTGTGAAACAGTTAGAAATGCGTTTCGGCCGCAACCACATGGAACAAGTATACCGATCACAATTGAAAAATCGCTCACAAAAGTCCACCGAAAGTTTACAAGAAT
>SMLS01062894.1:0-16583 GCA_004785975.1 Popillia japonica | reverse complement strand
TATTGAAATCTAGGCCTCGACTGCTGATTTATGGTAGTTCTTGTGAATGATGGCGGCACATTATCTCTACGACACGTATCGTACTTGCACTTGGGAAATACAGATTTGTCCGGCGGCTCCGTCGGTCTGCGTTTAGCACAACATCCGGGTGATGCGCGCTTCTTCGAGCTACTGTCATCCTGAGGTATTTCTGTGATAGTGTCACTACGACCGGGACAAACAACATCACATTGTATATTATCCTTTAAGAGAGTTGGCATCTTATCCGAAGATCTAAAAGTAGATCTAGAAGGAGGAGCAATGTTCGCTCTGGAACTAGGACTCCTGGAAGATTTACAACTGGAACGCCTCGCCGTTTTGCTAGATCCGCTTCTCAGTAAATTATCGGAACCTCCAGATGATGTAGCTTTTTTGACTGGGATCTCTTCTTGAGGTGCAGCTTCAATAATTTCAGTCCCAGAACGACAAGTAGGAGCACAATCTAGGTCATCCCTCAAAAAACTCTCTTCGCGATCCACCGGTATGAAGCTAGATTGACTACTAGGAGCAATGGCAGGGGTGGAGCTAACGGGTTCCGTATACTGGGTGTCCGCGATAGAACCACCGTCATAACCGGAGCGACCGCTATGTTGCGACTTCACGATGGCGGTGATTACGGTGCACGATTCTCCGTCCGATATCGACGTATGCGTTGACTTGACCACTACAGATATTTCTTCCTCGGGCACCTGTAATGAGTCATCATTCTGAGCTGCTATTTTAAACGAAACGAAATACTTACCCCTACGCTCTTTTTAGAAATAACGCTTGGGGAAACGGCAAAGTCCCGCTTGGAAATAGTTGATTCTACACCACCGGGCAAACTACGCATCGAATATGCGCGAGTGGTACTTTCTGCCGGCACGGCGAAGTTTGCCGAGATCTGCGTCATTTCGTGGCCGCAACATTCCCGGCAAACCGAAGCGCCTTCCTGATCCAAATCGATCTCGCATTGGTTTTCGAAATCCTCGCAGGCGGTGCAGCTGGGTTTGCCAGTACCGCAACTATGCGAAGAATACACCTGGTGTGCATCGCTTCGTGTTGACAAAATATCGGATGGCATCTGATAAACCTCGCTCGGCGCGCTGGCTTTCGAAACAGGCTCTTCTATACGGCATTCCACACTAACCGTACGGGGCACTCCAGACGTAGATCTCGGTGACGCCGTCACCGTGACCACGCTAGTCGTTCCAGATGGCGGTAACGTTACGCTACGGGCTTTGCTTGCGTTTATCGATTTACGCGAACCGTTCGAAATGATGGGCGAGATCGCAGGTTTCTCCATTACCACCGATATCATTTTATCTTTTTGAAAGATAGTTGACGATGCGCCACCGGGCGTCTGTGGGTGAATTGTTTGACTCTGGCTTGTTATATGAGACGGTTCTTTTACTGGGAAGCGTTCCTCTGAAAATAAAGGGCGTAGTATGATAATGATGACCGAAGAAATATCGTTTTATTATGATTTTAGCTAAATTAGTCGGTCAATGACCTTGAAATCTCTCCCTTTCACCAGCACGCAGTCCAACTACCAACTAAAATATCTGGTAGACTGGGTCTGACTGCCTTGCAGAAAACAAACGGGCTACAAACAGTAACCCTAGCGACTGAGTTCATAACTCTAAAATAAAGTAGTCGACGTAGTTTCTATAGCAGCTCCGATGTAGTGTCTACATATTAAGAAGACTATAGATATATCTACGATATAGTTTCCGACAGGTACTGTTTGGAAGCGTTTTCGGAACCCCGCCGCCCCCGCATCACAAGATTTTGAATGCGCTATCACTCTGTGCTCTCAAAATTTTGTGCTTTTATGTTGACAGAGAGATGGAGTATTCTCTTTGAGGGGGGAGCAGGGAATGTCCAGCCCGCCACCTCTGAAATTTCAAGTGTGCTATCGTTTCACAAAAAATAGCATATGCGGAATGTCAAGATGACGGGGTGGAATTTTAAATTTTTGGTTAATATGAAAGGACAAAATTTTATTTTCGCGGCACAAAAATTGCTTTCAGAGCGGATCTGCGGGACTAGAGACATGCACCGTGCAATTTTTAGGCATTTTGTAACTTTCACGCAGTTTGTGTAAATTCGAGATACACTACAGCTCCGACGTAGATTCTATAGCCCCGACGTAGTTTCTATAGCTCCGACGTAGTTTCTTTAACTCCAACATAAGTCCTACATTGTTACTTCATCGTGGGTGGTCGAAGTTAGCTATATGTTCTGTAGCGTGTTAATACTTTGGCTGTTCTTTTTCAAGAGCTACTGGTTCTTGTCTTTAATCAGGTAATTTCTAAAAAGCAACTATTTCTTCTTATTGTGTTTTTAGCTTGGGCAAGACTTCTGACCTGACTGAGGCTGTTGTGACTACACTGTTGGAGAACTCCAACATTAGCCAACAGATACCAAAAATGATTGGGATGTCACAACAATCACTGGCCTTATTGCGCAAGAAATTAAAACGTACCGATTAGTTCTGGACGTGTGGGCAAATGCAGCAGGAAGAAAATCATTACTCCCAGAGGTATGCGCCAAATAAAGAAAATAGCCATGGACAACAGAAAAGCTACCCATTCCGTTATAACGGAAAAGATTCAGGCATCAGATTGCCAGGTATCCGAACGGACAGTGCGGAAATCTTCGTTGAAGGTCGATAAAGAAGCGAAAACTGGCTCCAGTTCAAAGGGAGAAGAGATGCATTGGGCTAATTCTCACAAGTATTTCACAATAGACAAGTGGAAAATAGTGAGTCAGAAGTGATAACCTTCTTTTAAGTTTTCAACATTCTCTATCCTCTCAGCTAGTGGTCAGCGATGAATCTACATTTCAAGTATTGGATGACAAAGCACAACTTGCCAGCAGGAGACCACCAGGCGATAAATTCAAGAAAACCTGTCTCAAAAGGTGAGGGACTCTAATAATGTTGCGTTTATAACTCCGACACAGTTTATCTCGTTTCCATACGGTTCCTGGAGATCCGACGTAGTTTCTATAGGTCCGACGTAGTTTCTATGAGTACGACATAGTTTCTATATCTCCGTCGTAGTTTCTGTGACTCCGACATAGTTTCCGCGGCTCCGATAACGTCTCTTTTGAGAAACAATGTATTATATCCTGACGACTGCGCCGTTTTTTTGCAAAAACTTTGTGATAAAACACTACCTTGGTAGAACTTGCGGTTCTCTCTAATTAAACTAAATGAAATAAATATAATTGTGTAAAGCTGTCATACCGTCGCAGCAAACGTAATCACTCCCCGGGCACATTTCGCTGGCCAACATAGTTTCCTCGTCCCAGACGGTCTCCTGTCCTTTCGTTGATTTCTTGCACAAACCGAAACAGCTCGCTTTCACGGTAGATTCGGACTCCAATAGCTGTCGTTCACAGTCCGGACTCAAAGGACACCGTTCCGTCGCCGTAATCCTCTTGCACGGAGTAGCAGGGCGGCAGATGCATGTCAACGGAACGGTGAGCGATTCTGAAAATGTAATAGCAGATTTAATCGTAATTAATCGATTTATCTCAATCCAATTCGTACCGGGTAAGATAGATTCGCCGCGGTATAAGCTCAGAAGATTTTCCCCGTCCGGCATACCGTGAACCACATCCCCGTACTCTATTTCCGGTTCCAAATGATCGACTTCGTCGTCCTGATCTATGCAATCGCACGTGTTGCATTCCGGTCCCGGTTTGTTCGTGTTCAGAACATCGCAGATCACTTCCAGCTGCAGTCGGGATTCGTCATCAACGAACTGTCAACCAATATTGAAAATTTCAAACGGCAGAATTAAAATCGGAACTTACCTTCGATTTCTCGGAAATCTTCGTGTCCAAATGGCCGTGCTTAGCCTCCTTTCGGATATCCGAATCCATAAATAAACTGTACATGGCGCCGTTAACATAAGGTAGGCAAGCGTCGTGATTCGCCGATAGGAAGTCGCTTATGAACTTGACGGTGTCCCTGGATTTCTTCCTCAGACGTTGGCGGGTCTCACCATGCAGACACAAATTCATGAACAACGCCAAGCAATACTCCAAACAGTAATCAGAAACGAGATTGTGATTTTGCGACAGGAACGTGACTAGGTACTCGGCAAGACCTGTTAAGAATATTTAACAAAAATTAATTGGTGCGAAACGGAATGGAATGGTGATCCTGACCGGATTGTATCATCAAAAGTCTCATATTATTCCTCAAACTTAACTTCTGCAGGGCCACCCACAGGTAATCAGAGCTGAGGTCTGACAACTCGACTTTAGAGGGATGGGTTTTCATTATTAACGGAATTATCAACTTTGTCAACAAAGTATGATCCTGACAGAGATAATCCCTCCCCATAGTCAGAGAAGCCATAGCATTCACCATTCTTGCCATACCTTCCTAAGAGCAACCACTAGATTAAATTAATAATAATTGAACGAGAAGTTTCAACCTCGTGCTGGTGGGCAAATTTGCCATTGTGTCCGCAGAGGAATTCCTCGACTAGAGTGGTATGACTCTTCGGTGCACCGTGGAGACTTAACAGATCGTGCCTAGCGTAATCAGCCATGATTTCGTTCCTCACTTGCTCATTTGATCGAGTTAATCTCTGCGAAACGTCATTGTCCACAAATTAATTATCTAAGCTTATAACATCTTACCCATCTCAAAGCTTGCAACAACACAGCTCTTACAGACGGGCAACCCCATCTCAATTCTCGCTTCACTTTCGTGTAATCCAGATTATACTGAGCGTTCAAACTACCCGTAGACGCCGAACGTTCAACTGCATCGTAACCTGCACTCGTATGGGCACTTTTAGTTAAACCCAAGGTGTCGGTATAAACACTCCTCTCCAAGCAAGGTGTGAGTTGTAAAACCGTTTCGGAATCTTCAAAAGGTGGAAGCTTCTTTTCGGTCGCCAGCGGAGTTACCGTCTTACAGGCGAACGGTTGATCTTTGGGCTCTGCATCTATTTTTTGCAATTTCGTTGACGATTGTTCTTCCACATTTTCCTGGACTACTGATTTAGTGCTTTGAGTTCTGGCATCCTCAGGAACATCCACTTGTTTTGGAGTCACAACCACACGGTGTGTCGTTCGGGATGTACTCCCACCTTCTAATGTACTAGACGGTATTTCCTCTACAATAGTTTCCGTTATCTGTTTTTAAACAAATTAATAATTCGAGCAAAACGTAGATTAAAAAAAAATCGGATACAATACCACTGTAGCGTCCTGCGATTCGGCGACTTGCGTTTCGCGGGACACCGCGTATATGTGCCCATCAAGATCGAATCGTACTGAACTCGTCGGCTGCAACGCTTTATGGTTGTTACTGATGGGCAAGGTCGTCCTGGATATGAAAGGTTCACTTTCGACGAAGGGGACATTCTGCAGAACAGAAGGCCCAGTTTTGACATTAGTTTCCTGTACCGGCTGGCTCTGCTTATTATCATCGGTGTGTACGACCACTTCAACTTCTTCCGCGAGGTCACCCTCTCTAACTTGCACATTCGTTTTAAAAGCAGACGGTACCGATACTGCAATAAACAAAATTATTTGGATTGAAAATTAAAGGAAGCACTGGTTGATATCTACCGAGAATGCGTCAATAATTTTCATGTTTTGACAGATATTGGATTATTTTGACAGTAACTGTCAAATCTAAAACAGGATGGGTGCGTTCAGATTTAGCGTTGGACGACGTCTGGGCGACAACCTTTCACACTACACCGATTCAACTGGTTTGAAATCAATAAAATTTGAATGGTGTAGTGTGGAAAGTTGTCGCCCAGACGTCGTCCACTGCTAAATCTGAACGCACCCCATTATTGCTTTTGCAATTTGACAGCTAAACAGTTTGACAATTACAATGAAAAAGAACCAGCTTTTTTGTAATTTGAGAGCTGTCAGTAATATTTTACATTTATAATTATCAAAATTAGTGCTTGCCTACCGATTGTAGCAATAATCTATAAAATCGAGATATTAACGTTGGTTTATCTACGAATACGAAGAGAAAATTGTATTTGTGTGGGTTGGGATACAGGTTTAATTGTCTATGTCAAATTGACGTTTGGTGATAAACGTTAGTTTGTCAAGCAGATTGAACCAGAAATGTTTAGTTGATATTTAACGAGAGACGTGAAATTGTAGTTTAACGAGAAATGTGAAATTGACGTTTAACCAGAACAGTCAAATTAATGTTTAACCAGAAATGTCAAATTTGAGGTTTAACCAGCAACGCGAACTTGGCGTTTAACCAGAGACGTGAAATTGTCGTTTAACGAAAAATATCAAAATACCCGACTCACTTACGTTTGCCAAAAGAAAATTATAGCTATATTGGTCGCCATGCAAGTCACAGACTATGTCAGAATGAACTTTAACGAGAAACGTTGAGTTGACGTTTAACGAGAGATGTCAAAGTGACGTTTAACCAGAGATAATAATAATAATAATAATAATAATTCATGCTCCCACGTCCTCCAACAGCTTGAGGAATTTGGGAAACTACAGATAACCAAATGCAGGAAGAACAATAACAAGAAACGTCAGCTACTACCGTAGATTTACTTACGCATTTGAAAGAGAATTAAGGGGAGTTCATAGCTCTCCGTTTGTCCGTTTGCGTTTGTACGTTGACCAATCACAGCACGTTATTTTTATGTGCTTCACAGTCTATCCGATAACGGATAAAGTTGACCGACGTTGAACTTTGTACGCGTCCGTTCATCCGTTTGCGAAAAAAGTGAGGTTAGACCTGTCACAACAAAACGGTTAGTATAGGAAATTGATCTGTCAATAAACGTACGTTACCGACGCAACGCTATGAACCGCAAAAAAATGTTTATCCGTCAACGTGTCAACGTACAAACGGATAGCTATGAACTAGCCCTTATCCTGGTATGAATTGCCATGAAGATCATCGTCTAAGTCAAATTGACGTGTAACCAGAAACTTCAAGTTGACATTTAACGAGAAATGTCAAATTGATGTTTAACGAAAAATGTCATATAGACGTTTAGCGAGAGATGATAAATTGACGAGTTTTCATGAATTTTAGCGCAGCAGAAGTGATTTTAAATCACATAGATGTTTGGCGTAGGATAAGCAAATCGTCTTCGACGAGATCCAGAAGTTGTAGCTACTGATCAGAACGTATACGTTTTAAGTAATTGAAAACTACATATGTACTCCATTCACAGCATTAAAAGAGTCTAAGACACGAAGTGCACGAAATTATGTATCCTATCAATTGACAGGTGTTAAAAATATTTTGACAGTTCTACCTGTCAAAGCAGCAAACATACCACAGATTTTTATGAAACTTTATGATTAGAACTACAAACCTGGTCGTAACTTTTCCTTATCATCTCCTTTCAAAGCGACATTACTTCTACTTGCAACAGCAGAAGAACTTCTCATGATTTTAACCTGAATTTCAGAAGTTTTGGGTCTATAGACATTCTCGTCAATCGTTTCTAGGCGCTCGTCTTGCGTTACTCCATCGCAACTTATTTCGGACGGCCCATTATCATCATCCTCATCCCCTTGGTAGATATTCACTTCTAAACTCATTTGATGCGACGATGATGCCAATTTTACTTCTTCCTCAACAGCCCTGGCCAACACCTTCTGCGTTTCTATATCGTTCTTGCTGTTGTCTATGGTTTGCACGCCTCTCCTTGGAGCACGGCAAGTTTCCTTGCACGGACAAATACCCGCCTCTTTCTCCGCTGTTGATAAGGTATCCGATTTTAGACTCCGCAAGCATACAGGTTCCCCGTAATAAACGTTAGGCCATACTGTGTCGTCGTAATCGCGGACAACATCGGTTTCGATGTCCACGTCGGTTTTCGAGGCATTTAGCCGACCCACCTCCAGCATTTCGGCTCTCGGTTTGAGGATTAGGATGCAAGCGATAGCTTGCATCAGCTTTTCGTAGCCCATGCCTCTGCTCTCGGATAGGAAGGTCTGGCATGTTTCGCGAAAATTTTGGCTTTCTAGAAACTGAGAGGAATTAAAGAAACGGTTATGCATACAGGTCGATAAATCAGATGGAGGAAACGTATAATTTAGATTTTCCGCGTGAAAGGGGAATGAGGGGTTAGTCACGCAAATCTGACGCAAAGCTAAAGAACGTAAAATATGATTGAACGTCTCTGACAGTGATTAATTAGCGGAAAATCTATCTAACGGAGAGGCTGGAAATAGAAATTGCGAATACACTCACCAGATAAACGGTTTTCAGAACTCCTACGAGAGCTTCGGGATTTCTAAAACCAATTAACAGTAACTCTTTTATAATCACCACTTTTTTTAATTAGCACGTAAGTACAGACTTAGTTTACACGAGGACACAAACATACTTACAAACAACTACATTTATCCATTTCACAGGAACTCTTGTTGATATTTTTGTTGTGCAGGCATCTTCATAATCACCATCTGCGACTAGAAATTTTTAAAGTGGCGCGAACGCAACTCCCTAGAGTACTGGATGGAAATGTGAGAGTAGAATTTTCTAATTTGACATTTTGCAATCGATATAACGAGACGTCATATTCGCGCGGTGGCGTCTCTACGTTGTTGCATTTAAAATATGTCGGCTGCGTCTCGGCCCACTTTTTGAATAGTTGTGAATAGTTAACGTGCAAATTTGTGCGTGGTACGCTCGATGTTCCCCCGGTACTAGCCGGTGCCGGTTATTCACAGATTTACGCGACGAAACGACAGGAAACTGTTTTATCAACCGCCGTGTGTTACGCTGTTATTCCACACGTGTTTTCGTGATTTCCAGCAATGAATATCGCGTGACTAGAATACGATTACTTTAAAATATTCCCTCCCGTTGTATCGCGAAGATTTATCGCTGTTTTCGGTAATTACTTTAATATTATACATCACCGCATTGTTTTGGTTTCTTTTTGATTAAATACGTAGCAATAACTCGTCCTTTCAACGCAACCATAACGTTTCTTTATTCTATATAGTCTTATAAGGTCAAAAAATCTGTCCAATCATTTTGACGTTTAACAACATTTATTTAAATTTTCTAGGTTAATGTGGCGCTAATATCACTGCAGTTTATCTGTCAAAGTGACAGCAATTTTTGACAATCCTCATAAGGCTTGTAAATCGATTTTGGTATAAAATTGAGTTGTTGTACATATGTACATCTCTGGCTGCGTTTACACCGACACATTAGTACGAGAACTAACGACCATATGACAACTATATTAGTACAAATGATTTCGTACGATCGGTGTAAACACTTGCGCACCAAATTAGTTCGGTCCTGTGCTCACACGAGGACTGAACCAAATATAATTCTGAACGGAACCAATAACAAACGTTAACGGTATAAACACACTTAGACCTAACCAAACGACCAAACTCAAACATCAAATTCCAAACATTCGGTAATCGTTGTGAACACAGCGGACTAAAAAAGCTTCGAACCAACGGAGAGTTATCGAATTATCCCTCCCACTTTAGATCCGTCGAACCGAACTAAGTACACTTTGCGGTGTAAACAAATGTAACCTACGATATATGTGACAGCATAGTGACATTTCTCTAAATACAGTGCGTGCGTTTTCTCATGGCGCGAGAAAATTATATAGACGATCCTAAAATCATCAATCTCGTTTACATTCATAAGTGGAACACATTCTTAAAACCATAATCCATAACATTACGTTTGAAAAACATAATCTTAACCTCTCATACCATTTCTTCCACGCTTTTCTATCTCTTACCAGTGCTTTTGCCTCTTCCCAGAATTTATTCTTCTCTCTCAATATATTTATTACTTATTGTGTCATTCCAGGTTTTCCTTGGTCCTCTCATTTTCTCTCTTTCCTGTGTTCTTGCCTCGTATGCTTGCTTAACCGGTCTTGTATTTATATTTAGCATTCTTTCTTCATCTTCACTATATCATCTGCAAATCGTCCACTAGCAATTTCTACTCACTTGCAATAACTGCAAGACGTTAACTGGAGACACGAAATTGTGTACCAAACATATGGGCGTTCGAACCCGGTACCGAGAGATCAAATTGACGTTCAACAAGAAACGTCAAGCTAGTATCGTGGATTTACTTAAGCATTCGAAAGAGAATTATCCCGGTATGGATTGCTATCGTCTTTATCAAATTGACGTTTAAACTTCAAGTTGACGTTTAACGAGAAATGTCAAATTGACGTTTAAACTTCGAGTTGACGTTTAACGAGAAATGTCAAATTGACGTTTAACGAAAAATGTCAAATAGACGTTTAGCGAGAGATGACAAATTGACGGGTTTTCATGAATTTTACCGCAGCAGAAGTGATTTTAAACCACAGGGATGTGTGGCGTAAGATAACCCGATCGTCTTCGACGAGATCCAGAAATTGTACTGATAGGAACGGTAAGCGTTTTAAACATTTAACGAGAGAAGTCAAATTAATGTTTAACCAGAAATTTCAAATTGAGGTTTAACGAGAAACGCGAAGTTGGCGTTTAATCAGAGACGTGAAAGTGTCGTTTAACGAAAAATATCAAATTAATGTCGGGTATTACAGTAGATTCACATATGTCTGCGAAAAGAAAATTATAGCTATATTGGTCGCCATGCAAGTCACAGACTATTATGTCAGAATGAACTTTGGCGAGAAAATTTGAGTTGACGTTTAACGACAGATGTCAAAGTGACGTTTAACCAGAGATAATAATAATAATAATAATTCATACTCTCACATTCTCCAACAGCTTGGGAAATTTAGGAAACTACAGATAACGAAATTCAGGAGGAACAAGAACAACAAGAAACGTCAGCTACTATCGTAGATTTACTTACGCATTTGAAAGAGAATTATCCCGATATGGATTGCCATGAAGAATTGACGTTCAACCAGAAACTTCGAGTTGACGTTTAACGAGAAATGTCAAATTGACGTTTAACGAAAAACTTCAAATTGACGTTTAGCGAGAGATGTCAAATTGATGAGTTTTGATAAATTTAAGCGGAGCAGAACTAATATTAAACGCCAGAAATATGTGGCATAGGATAACCAGATCGTCTTCGACGAGATCCAGAAATTATACTAATAAGAATGTTATCCGTTTTAAGCAATTGAAAACTAAATATGTACTGCTATCACAGCATTAGAATCTTAAGACAACAATATTTGCCTTCTAAATTATGTGCACGCAGTCGCGCCTTCCATCATTTGACAGGTGCCAGGAATATTTTGACAGTTTCACCTGTGAAAGCGACAAGCATACTTACCACAGATTTTTATGAAACTTGATGATTAAAATAAAACATGTTGAGAACTATAACACTAGCAATTTCTACTTCTACTCACTTGCAGTAAATGCAAGATGTTAACTGGAGACACGAAATTGTGCTCCAGTAACCATTAAAAGATGGCTGGATAAATTAAAACGTGAACTAGTGATAACAATCTGTTTAATATGTAAAGTATTTATTTATTTATCAATTGTGTCGTCTTTGATTACTTCTTGTGCCTATGTACATACTGGAGCAATTACACAAAACATCGTTACATTTTACATCATTAATAATTAAAATATATGTACCTAAGCGTTAGTTATACTACAATAATTAATATCTTCCTAATACATATTTTGAATTATTAACCTATATATTTTAATATTAAACAAACTTATCACGCACAGTGTTACCACATATAAATAAACACGACGAAGACACTTTAAACTAAAGAGAATTACACAAACAATCATGGGCAATTGGATAGTTGCTTACAGACAGCAAAAATTGCCTGAAAATTATTTCAGAATCGAAGTACTAACACAGCAGTTTTTATCGAATAAATAAAGAATCTTGAATTATATTTCAGGTAAACATACTGCGATCTTTAGGAATTGAATTAATACAGGAGGAAACGCTAAAATACAAGATTTATTCTAGAATTATCCTGTTCATTCTGGTCTATCTATTTACTTTCGGCGAAACATTAGAATTATATTCACAATGGGGTGACCTAAACGCAGTCGTAAACGTAATCAGTTTTCTATTCACTCATATTAAAGGTATAATTAACATTTAACTTATTTAAATGGCATTGACAGCTCACGTCAATGTCAAATTTTATATACCTACGATTTCATTCGCCAATTAGGTTTGATCAAAGTGACGTTGCTCTTTTACAATCGAAAGAGGATTGGAAACATTATAAAGATGCTGCACAATAAACCATTCGGCCCAGATCCCCGCAGAGGTGGGTTTATCGAAGAGAAATACGTCAGGAATATCATTAAAGTAACGGAAACGCAAGTAAGAATTCCCACAAATCGTTATTTTAGAACCAAAATGATATGTTTTAGTTGGTTCTGTATTTTCTCGTAGTATCTGTTGCTATAGTTTCCGGTGCGATAACATTTACAAAATCCAGACTCTTCAGCGATAAACCTAATTGGAAATATCCTTACACAGCTATCACTATTTTTAACACCGAAGACTCGCCACTATTTGAAATGGCTGGAATTTACGAGATTGTTTGCGTTTCGTTATACGCGACTATCATTGCGACGACTTATGTTCTTTTAAGCACAATTCTAGCGCATTTAAGCATCCAATTTAAGATATTATGCAACGCTTTTAAAACGGCTAGAATTAGAGCTAAACGCCTGAATAGTCAAAATGGAGGCAACGAAGAAGAGGAAGGACAAGTTTTAAGTCGAATTTTAGGCGAATATATCGATCACCATTTAAGGATTTTTAATTTAGCATCAGATATGGAGGAATTGTGTAATTTAATGTTTTTAGTTGTGATGTTGGCTAGCGTTTTATTGCTTTGCTTCCTTCTGTACCAAGTTTCATTAGTACCAATCGGAAGTGTGCCATTCTTCTTGTATTTTTTCTATTATTGGATTGTGGTCTGTCAAATAGGGATGTATTGCTATTGGGGAGACGAGGCAACGTTGCAAGCGGCCAACGTTGCCGAAGCCGTGGCAGAAGTTGATTGGCCGGGAGCTCCTTTGCATGTTTCCAAAGCTTTAGTTGTTGTAATTGCGAGAAGTCAGAAACCGTTGTATGTAACGGCTGGCAAATTTGTACCGTTATCTATGAATACTTTCATGAGCGTAAGTAGGTAGGTACATTATTTAAAGCTTACATTAAAATGATTGTATTACAGATTATTAAAGGATCCTTTTCGTATTTCATGGTCTTGAAGCAAACCCAAACTGATGTTTAGAATTGATTTATTTTTGATTAAATTGTTTGTAATGATTTCTTTATTGTTTTGTTGATAGTATTTATTAAATAAAAACAGCAATCATGTATCTACATACATATGTCAACATTTTGTCGCCACTTATTTAATCTTTTCAACATTTTGTCTATCCAGAATTCTGACAACAAAGTTTTTTTGTACAAAGACATAGGTAAATTTTCATTTTATGCCTACTCTCTTGTAGGTATAACTCACGAGCCGCCGCTGATAGAAATGTCAAAAGATGACAGTCACAAAAAATAAAACATCAAACCTTTAATAACAGCTGAGATTATTAAATATTAAATACACTAGTGTTAATGCACCAAAAAGTGAGAATTTACAAAATATATCTGTTCGTAAATGAGAATTAATAAAAAAAAATGTAAACGTAAAAAAAATATTATAATTGAAAGCTGAAATATATAATAAAAGAACACACTGAAAGTAATTTTAAATTTATTAAATTATTCTTATATTTTACACAATTATACAGTAGTACCTACAATACAAAAGAATAAAAAAACTGTATTAATTAAACGACGTGACGCCCATGAACTTCAGAATTTATTTTTATATATCTGTAACTAAATTCAGATCGATACGACCTTAATTATATTCAAATCGAATGCAATGCAAATTTTTACTCACAATAAAAAAAATAACGCCCTCAAGTCTGTCCCATAAAACACCTCCTTGTTTAATGTTGCAAAGCAAATATTCGTTCGTCCAGTATAACTTTAAATAAAATACGTTTTAAAAACGAAATTCTGGTGATTTTTAAATTACCCGCATTAAAGCGTTGATGGCAGCACTTTCACGAACGCGTTCCTTTTCCTACGGTCACCTCTTGATGGTCGGTGCCGTTCATGTCCTTTTAGAAAATAAACATTAATTGTGATCATCGTTGGAGTTAAAATAAGGAAATATGGTTCAAAAGAAAGTAAGTACGTGTTTTTATCGAATTATCTTCGTATTTTTTGGATATTTTCAATATTTTACCCGCAAAAAATATTGCATGTTTATGGTTGAAGATTGTTTATTTCCTCCGATTGACACAACGTGTTTTCAGTATTAAATAATTTTAATTTTGATTAATTTTTATGATTCAATGTAGTGTACATGATGAGAATTTAGTATTTGCTATCTGTATGACTTTGATGAGATTTATCGTCTACCACCAATTTTTTTAAATCTGAGGTTAAATCTAGCTCATCAATATTGTTAGAAAGTCTTGTTCAATTTATATTAACTGCAATTATTTAATTACAGCCGAAGAAGAAGTCAGGAAAGAAGGTAGCGGCTGCTCCTTTAGCTGTTAAAAAAGTTGAGGTTAAGAAAGAAATCAATCCGTTGTTCGAAAAGAGACCGCGTAACTTTGGAATTGGTACGTATTGGCATATATTATTATTTCATACATGTTTTGTAAATCTTTATGATGATCACTTTTTATATTGACAGAGAATTTATGTTGACGCACAAATACACGAGCTTTTTAATTCTGATCTTTATTTTACAAATAAATCATTGTAGAAACGATTTGAATCGTAGCTAAATCTTCTAATTGTGATTTTAGGTCAAGATATCCAACCTATAAGAGATTTATCCAGGTTCGTAAGATGGCCGAAATATATCCGCATTCAACGACAAAAAGCCGTTTTGCAGAAACGATTAAAAGTACCTCCACCAATAAATCAGTTTACGCAAACGTTAGATAAACAAACAGGTAAGATTTTTATCGTAAATCCTTTCCTTTATGTTATGTGCAACACAAATTACATGATGACTATGTATTTGCTATCCTAATTATATAAATGCAGACAACTTACATACCACCAAAATACTTATCTGATAATCTCACTTAAATCAATAAAACAACACAATTTTGATATATTTTCCTTAAATTGATTGGCATTTCTTTTTATTAGCAACACAATTGTTTAAGCTGCTCGAAAAATACAGACCGGAAACACCTCTACAAAAGAAGAACCGATTGAAGGCTTCCGCAGAAGCAAAAGCCGCCAAGAAAGAAGAAGCACCCCCGAAAAGGACGAATACAGTTCGCGCCGGCACTAATACAGTAACCAAATTGGTCGAACAGAAGAAAGCACAATTAGTAGTGATTTCACACGATGTCGATCCAATTGAGGTAAATATTCGACTCCTATAAAATTTTATCGATAACCAAAGCTATGATGCAAAGAATTTCTTCACCTGATTAATACAAATTTATAATTTGTATTGAAATGTAGACCTTGACACCTGAGCGAACACGTTTTTTACTAACGAATAAGCATAATTATCGCAATAGAACTTCTATGATAGATTAATCTTTTTTTTTTATTATTACAGTTGGTACTTTTCCTTCCAGCCCTCTGCCGGAAAATGGGTGTGCCCTACTGCATCATTAAAGGTAGATCGAGGTTAGGTCTCTTGGTCAGAAGGAAAACTTGCTCGGCTGTAGCTCTCACTCAGGTTGATTCCGGTGATCGGGCCAACTTTAATAAAATCGTTGAGGTCATCAAGACGAACTTCAATGACAGAGCCGATGAAATCAGGCGTCACTGGGGCGGTGGTGTGCTAGGATCCAAATCCGCAGCACGTATTGCTAAGTTAGAAAAGGCTAAGGCTAAAGAATTAGCGCAGAAACAAGGTTAATAAGATCGGCCTGGCTTTGATATGAAGTATGTTTGTATTATAGACAGGTTTTCAATAAATACGGAAAAAGGGAAAGGGTTTTATTTTTATATTTTATTACTAAAATGAACAAATATATATTTTTCTTTTTATGGAAAATTTATTTACTAACAATGCTCTTGAATGGATCTCAATTTTTAATAAAGAAAACAAAAAAAATCAAATGTGTAAAACATCATTAACTTAAATTTTCTAAATTGGCAACCCAATATACACCAGCAAACTTTAAATAACTTCAAATAGATGGCAGCAGCTATTATAGGTATGATCCTTATTAAATTTCTACATAAATATACACATATTAACACTATATCAACATTAGAAATGAAATTAATTTAATTCTTACTTATCATTTATCAATTTCTCTTATTAAATATACTCAATTAGTTAAAACAGCCATTAGATCAAACGTACTTGCATTACCCACCGTTTGACATCCCTAGTTGTCCAATTTGACGGATGATTCTATACAATTCTTACTTACCGTACAAGAAATAGATATATCTCCCTTTCACTAACGGCTTATCGTATTTAAATTGAACAAGGATGGTGAAGACGTTGCTGCAACATCTATCAAGTTCCTTCATCGTTGAGTAGCAGCTGTAAAAGTGAAAGGTT
>SMLS01062887.1:0-17712 GCA_004785975.1 Popillia japonica | reverse complement strand
GTTTTTGGCGCCTAGATCCTTAGAATATGTCCACCACGGAAACAACAACGGTGAAGACTTCTATGGGAACGGAAATCGTAACGGACACTAGAGAAACATGGGGCAAAAAGGTGGATTTCCTCCTGTCCGTTATAGGATTCGCAGTCGACCTGGCCAACGTTTGGAGGTTTCCTTATTTATGTTACAAGAACGGCGGAGGTAAGTTTAATATTATCGATAATTTTTTTCCTTAAATCCCCACCCATTTCCACGGACGGTTTCATCTTATAAAACTGAAAACGTTAAGAAGTAGGATTGACGTTTGCAAAAGCGGAAATTGAAAATTAAACCGCGTATAGTTGTCGCGTAAGCTACCGGAAACCTTGCGGTTGATGTATATTTCCGCAGCATCTCGCTAGGTCGGATATCAAAGAAAGAACTTGATTCGAATACGATTTTCGGATTTACTTCAGAAATTTAAAACGTGACGTCTCGACTTTTTATAGTATTATCTCCTTTTGACCTTCTAGATCGATTTTATCTATATTTCGATTCGAGAAACATACAGGATTGCCAACATATTACATACATCTAAGGCGGCGATAGTTCCTCATCCTACCACCATTACAACATTGACGCAGCACTATCGCCGAACATACTTCGCGTATCCCCCTGCTCCGTTATACATCGCTAATGGCTCCAGAAATTGAATTACACGATTATAGGCGCAAAGTGCCATCCTCATTGCCATTTAGAGATCGCTTATTATGTACTAAATTAATTGCTACTACATCACTTCGATCATTCGGCTGAAATTGACGACACCCTCTGATAGCAGCGCCATCTACGATATTTATACGAGAGAAAACGGTCAAGACAAGTAATAATAATCTTGCTACCGTTCTCTATTGGAAAATCCCTAAACCGACTCGATTATTTAATACTTTTCAAATCGGCTTACACCGGGGATATCCCCGTAGGGATGTTCTAAGAATCGTACGACTTGTATTTCGCGTATTACTTCCCCTTGTAAAACGGCGGAGATATTTTAAGATATGCCGGTAAAAGGTAGTAGTAGTAATCGTTCGCGGATTGCTTTTAAATAATGGCACAAAATCACTCATACCGATTGGGGGACCGCGGAGGAAAAATCGTTTTATCTCCCGAGATAAGTGAATTAAAATTTTCCCATTTATGAAATGGATGATGCGATAGATGTATCTGTCACCTTTCGACACCTTTGTAAATCAATAATAAGCATTCGTTCAATATTTCGTTTTTTTCCCCATTAATTGTCATTGTCTCAGATATGGGATTTTAATTTTGCCGCGTAAAATTAATTTTATTGTGTTGTAATGTGGGCTGCGGAGTTGACGATATTCATTTTAGTTGTCAAGGTGAACATTTTTGAAGAATTTGTTGTAATTTGGGCTGGGGTCTGTTCAGAAACAGATAACATGTATGGCAGTGTATAGTATCTGTCAATATGACAGCAGTGTTTGACAATCTTTGTCAGCATTTGAAACGTCTTAAAAAATATGTTTGATGGGGTTGGTATCGAAGTAAAACACATTCGCATTTTAGAATTTTCTAAATTGATTGATTTACGATGCAAAGATTTCAGTGTGTATTTTCATTTTTTTAAGTAATTAATTTAAAAAAAAAGGACCAACTTGATGCTGCCTCCTCACTTTTGATGTTATTAAACTTGATTGCGATATCGTTTGTACTTTATTTCTAATCAAGATAAAAACTTTAATGTTTGGAAATTTAATTGTGTTCAAGCGTATTTTGCTGATTCGCCATTTCATTTAATGCAGTAGTCGTTTTGTTTTGTGCCCATTGCACGAAAACTTCTGCTATTGCAGATTTAACTCCAACGATATTTTCTGCTCATTTTGTACAAAAATTTATGATCTGAACAGATATACAGATATAACTTCGTAACGTAAAATTTATTTTAACAATTATTGGTTGTAAATTGGGCTGTAGCTCCGTTCAGAATTTAGTCTCTCTCCCTTTGAAATAAGTGATATCACGTTTTTGTCCTCGTTGGGAAACCTTCAAAGTATGGTTGTAGAACAATTCAGATTTTATGCTATTTTCGTTAATTACAAACGACTAGATGAGAAATGCAGTTATAGAAGTTGATATGCAAGCTACTAAAGTAGTTGTAAACGGAAGATTCTAGATCATATTCTATACTCACAATTGCGCCAATAAATTCTATTTAAAGCTATTTGAAATGTTCAAAAGTTAAGCAATCTGTCTAAAAAGTGAATAAATATGTCAAAATATGAGCAACAGCTACTGACGTCATATTGGATATGTAACTTGATCTTTTATAACTACAGATTAAAAAAATAGGTTCATGTAGGAGTATTCTGTTCTGATTTTGGATTTCGATGATCTCTTTTAAATATAAGACGACAGATTCTTCGAATTTCCAAAAATATAAAATGCTGTAGATATTGCAAAAGGACGCATTTAAATCCTGTGTTAATAAAATTATTTTGTACATTATATATGTAAGGTATGTACCTAAAATATATTTTACATGCACAGTAGTTGGTAACATATTTTATAGAATTTATTTCAATTTAGCACTCTTCCCAATCTAAGATAATTGTGTCTCTGTAATTGGGGTGTAATTTTCATTCTTGTATAGCCCTCTTTCCGTTACCAAGAACTTTAACTGCTATTTAGCGTTATGACAAAGAGAATCGGCGAATGCTTTTACTAATTCAAAGTTTTGAGTAAGTGATATTTCTATCCTATTATATCTATCTGAAATATTCTTTAATGATAGCTTATTCCTCGCTAACTGAATAATTTAAGAATTATAATTGCAATAAGCCTTGCCAAGTGAATTCGACGAATAATATTGTATCTAGTTGTTAATACAGTGGAGGATAAAATTATAGGTCGTACATATAAGTATTATTTGTGAAATATTTGTTTAGTTTTATTGTTTAAGCATGTTTTATTTTTAAAAATTACATTATTTAAATGGCTTCTGCGTTATCGTTTGCAAGATTAGATCTGACAGATCGAGTATTATACGATTCTCTTGTCTAAATAGTGTTGGATCACACCAATAGTTTGGGTGTTGAATATCTGTCTTCATCTGGATAATTGTAATTGTATGTTGCCGTAAATCTGTTACTGTAATGTAGGTGACACAGCATAGAAAGTTTTGTTTTAGGAAATGAATAAGCTAATAAGGCCATCTAGCCAAAACTCACACTAGACAGGCCGTGAGTCGCTAATGATGATTATTTCACAAAATTTGAATCCATTTCTGTCTGGTTTAGAATGCTGCGCCATGATATTCGTTATTTAAAAAATTTCGACACAAAATGGCGACTAGAACAGAACTGAAACAATCTAATAATTCGCAATTTCTTTTTTAACATTTTAGGTGCATTTTTAGTTCCATACTGCATAATGTTGGTAATCGGAGGCATACCTTTGTTTTACATGGAATTAGCACTGGGACAATTCAACCGTAAAGGAGCAATAACTTGTTGGGGTCGTTTAGTTCCACTTTTAAAAGGTAAGTAAATCCTCTTACTTTTGTACATTCTATATTTAATTTATCTCGATTGCGGGGCGATTTTATTTAGAGCAATATTTCGTCCTCCACTTCTTTTTTTTACCGCATTAACCTCCCATTATTTCCGAGTGGAATAATGTAAAAAAGGAGAGAACAGAATACGGGAGAGATAGAGAAAAGGTGGTGAGTTGAAATGCTGAAAAATGTTCCCTATACTACGGCGACACGACCATTGTACCTAAGACACACTTACAATGCAGTTTCCGGACGACGGTTTCCTGAGTATTAGCGACCCCGGAGTGGATAATTGACTACTGAATCCTCGCCTTTTCACGGATGACTTATATCAAATACGCATTTTACTATACGACGTTTTAAAGCTGCTGTAGCATTTGAGAAGCTTTATTGTGGCTATTTCTTTTTATTCCCCTACATACATACTTATACAAAAGTATAAAATGAATATTTTTCTTTTTAGGTATTGGTTATGCAGTTGTTTTGATAGCTTTTTACGTGGATTTTTACTACAATGTCATCATTGCTTGGGCTTTGAGATTCTTTTTCGCATCTTTCACGGATATGTTACCTTGGACAACGTGCAATAATACTTGGAATACGCCATATTGTAGACCGGTATGTGATGGGTGCAATCAAATTTTGTTGCAAAACGAAAAACGATTTTGTTTTCAGTTCGATATAAGTCTAAAGAATGCAACGCAATTTGAGAATGGGACGATATCTGTTATTACTTCGCCAAACGCTAGATTTGCTTCAGCAGCTTCAGAGTATTTCAAGTAAGTTAATCTGCAAAATATATCTGTAGTACAGTGTGATCAGCTCGACACCCTCAGCTGGAAATTTAGGTTGGGAACACTGAGAAATTGGTAACACAACTCCTTGTCATTTTGACGTTATAAATTAGGTTAGAATATGTTCAATATATTATTATACAGCGTTAGTAAAAGGTCCCGGAACGGTCGAATAACTTTGTTATTTGAAAATTATGATTTCTGAAATTTGGTATGAGGGTATAGTTAATATAAATGCATTTTATGCAATACAGTTTATATTTTTTTCACTTCCGGTTTAATCGGCAATACGTCCAACTTTTTTTTTTAACGGAACGCCCAGATTTTTTTAACACTTTTGAATGCAAAATAAAAAACTACGTTCAGGAAGTATTAAGATGTTTATTTTTATTCACAAGAAAACAGTTAAAAAATTAAAACAGTGTCCTAATACAGAAAAATCAAGATACCTGTCTATTCAGGTTGCGATTACAATAATTGTTCAAAATGCTCTCCATTTACAATTTGACAAAAATGTAAACGGTCAGTAAAATTTCTTATTGAATTTTGTATTTGTTCTGGAGTGATGCGATTGGCTTCTTGAACTATTCTCTCTTCCAATTGTTCAAGACTATGGAGACGATTTTTGTACATTTGACATTTCAAGTGACCCCAAAAGAAAAAAATCTGATGGCGAGAGATCTGGTGAACGTGCTGGCCATTCGATTGCTCCTCTACGTCCGATCCAACGTTCCGGAAAAATTTCATTCAAATAATCGCGGACATTATGGGCAAAATGGGGGGGAGCTCCATATTGTTGAAACCAAAAATGTGCATTAGGGTGATCACCTATGTTTGCATTTGGAAAGAGGGTCGCAAGTGCTGGAACAACCTCATTTCCCAATAAATTTAAGTAGACGTTGCCAGTTAAATTTCCTCTTATAAAAAATGGTCCTATGATGTTGTTTCCAACAAGACCAGCCCAGACATTCGCCTTTTGAGGACGCTGTGTATGGACTTCTTCAATCCAATGCAGATTTTCAATTGACCAGTAGCGACAATTATGTCTGTTCACAGTGCCGTTGAGACAAAACGTTGCCTCATCTGAAAAAATGATGTGATCTAAAACATTAGGCTGCTGCTCGATCAATTCCGTCATTGTTTCGCAAAAATGTAGTCTACGATCTGGATCATCTTCAGTTAACTCATGGACGGGATACATTTTATAGGCTTTTATTCTTGCTGATTTAAGAATCTTATGAGCAGATTTTTGAGAGATCTCATGAATTTGACCTAATTCTGTTGTGGACACGTGATGATTTTCTTCCACTGTAAGTAACACATTCAAACTAGTTTCTTCATCTGTTGCTGTTAATGGACGTCCCCTTCTAGGTAAATCCTTCACCTGACGAAAGACTTCAAACTTTTTACTAACGCTGTATACACAATTTTCTACTGATTTTTAACTACTTTATCATTCGGAAGATCCAAGATGTTTTAGTAATTCAATTATTTCATTTAATAAAAACATATTTCTTGTTACAACCCTATTAAACAATTTTTCAAACTTCAAACCTTTTTGGAGGTAGTGCTACAAGATGGTAGCCTAAATTTTACAGCTTCTAGTTATTATGACGTGTTTCTGACGTGGTTTTGACGGCATGCAAAACGAAACGATATCAATTTGACATATTTTGTTCGCTTTGATGACGTTTCTGATTGATCAGGACGTCGTTAGCGGATAATTTCCTAGGAATCTATATTATCCTTTTGTTTCAGTCGTGCTATCTTGGAACTACACATGAGCGATGGTTTACACGACCTTGGCGTTATAAAATGGGATATTGCTCTATGTCTGCTAGCCGTATACATAATTTGCTATTTCTCGCTTTGGAAAGGCATCTCCACATCCGGAAAAGTCGTCTGGTTTACGGCACTATTCCCTTACGCTGTCCTATTAATCCTCCTCGTCAGGGGAATTACCCTACCAGGCTCAGCAGAAGGAATTAAATACTATTTGAACCCCAATTTCAACGCTATAACCTCAGCTGAGGTACTGATGATAAATTTGGATAATTTTTTTTTGTTTAGAAAAAATTACAAATCTTCAAATTTTAGGTTTGGGTAGATGCAGCCACCCAAGTGTTCTTTTCCTTAGGTCCGGGATTCGGTGTACTCCTAGCTTACGCTTCCTACAATAAATATCACAACAACGTTTACAAGTAATTCAAAATTTGTCTAGCCTTAAACGAGAAAATCGATTTCGATTATTTTCAGAGATGCTTTATTGACGAGTTTTATTAATTCCGCCACCAGCTTCATAGCTGGTTTCGTCATATTTTCCGTTTTGGGATACATGGCTCATTCTGCCGGAAGACCCATACAAGAAGTGGCGACTGAGGGCCCTGGATTGGTGTTTATAGTCTATCCAGCTGCGATTGCGACGATGCCTGGGAGTATTTTTTGGGCACTTATATTCTTTATGATGCTTTTAACGTTAGGCTTGGATAGTTCGGTAATTTGGATGTGTATCTCTAGTTATATTATTTACTCCAAAAAATTTTACAGTTTGGCGGATCTGAAGCTATAATCACGGCCCTAAGCGACGAATTTCCCCGAATAGGCCGGCACAGAGAGATCTTCGTAGCTATCCTGTTTACTTTATATTTCTTAGTCGGTTTGGCATCCTGTTCTCAAGGCGGTTTCTACTTCTTTCACCTCCTAGATCGCTACGCGGCCGGATATTCAATGCTCTTCGCTGTCTTATTCGAATCAATCGCAGTTTCATGGATTTACGGTAAAAAAATTGAAAAATTTTGAGATTTTTTGAGATCCCCATTTCTCGCTTTAGGTACGCAACGTTTCTGCGATGACATCAAAGATATGATCGGCTTCGCTCCTGGGATCTATTGGAGGTTCTGCTGGAGATTCGCCGCACCTTTATTTTTAATTTTCATTATAGTTTACGGATTATTGGGGTACGAGCCTTTATCCTACGAGGAATACATCTATCCAGGATGGGCTAATGTCTTAGGGTGGATGATAGCCGGATCTTCGGTGATGATGATACCGGCTGTTGCGATTTATAAGATATTAACAACGAAGGGATCATTTTCGAAGGTAAGAATAATAAAAAAAAGTGGTTCCGCCCGGGATCGAACCGGGGACCTTCTGCGTGTAAAGCAGACGTGATAACCGCTACACCACGGAACCTACATTTAGAGCAAGTTTTCCTAAATGTATTTGAGGTTAACTTATATATAATTTAATTAAACAAGGATATTATTAAATGAAGTGAAAGTCTTATATAATTGGCGAATTTCGCAAAAATGATACTCCTTCAAGTACATTGACATAAAAGGTTAGGTTAAAGCAACCATCACTGTTACAAGAATAAGTTTAGAGACAAGGTTCCGTGGTGTAGCGGTTATCACGTCTGCTTTACACGCAGAAGGTCCCCGGTTCGATCCCGGGCGGAACCACTCCTTTTTTAACGCAATTTTTGATCATAATTTGTAGAGATTTAAAATTTTAACCACACCGTGGCGCGATACGCAATTAGAAACCCAAGTTAACGGCGTCGTTCAATCGGAGAGCAACCAAATCAGATTGGCAAACGCTGATGACGCCACGACGCCTCCCTCCGTCGAAGTTTGAGGCCAGCAGAGGATTTCTAACCAGTTCGATATCTACTACGTATAGTTTTATTAATTTAATTAAATAATAATTGCAATATATTATACACCAATATAATAGGACCAAAGATTATATTAGGAGTAATTATTTAAATAAATATTTAGTACAATTCGGATTATAGAGTTGGCATGTTTCTGTCACAAAACAGCAGCCACCCTCGATTTTGTTTCAAGTTTTTAGAACATAAGAAGTGTCAAATTGTGACAGATGTGCCAACTTAAAATATTGTTGTAAACAAAGTTGTAGTTTGTAAGAGTTTATTAAAGAGGATCCATTGATATTATAGAGTAATTAATTGTTAAAAGAGAAGGTACATACAGCGATTATTAAAATATATATATTAATAAAAAATATTTAATCATAAGTATATATAATAATATTATTTATGTATATGTACGAATTATATAAGTATCTAGAATTAAATCTAAATTTTGGTTCAAACTATAGACGACAACGTATTAGTTAGCAATATTTTTGCGGTGCTACCACTAGTAAAGGCCTAACACTGGTTGGTAGTACCCTATTTGTATTAGTAATATAACTATTGTGGCTTTAAATACATTGATGTGATAATGTTATGTAAATAATTAATTGTAAGTATTATATTAAAAGGAACCAAATAAAAAAAAGTAACCAAAACTACAGCCATGTTTTGGTAATTTTTTTTTGATCATGCTGTAGTATTACAAATAATAATATATGTATAAACTAAGTAGGTAATATCTAATCTACTAATTGTGTACTAAATTGTAACTGAGACAACTCAGCTGTGGCACCAAATCTTAGCTTTAAGAAATAAAAATAAGTTATATAACAATATATCTATTATATACATATTATATAAAACAATAAAATTATGACTTATTCTTGTATTATAATCATATAATATACATATTAAACGATATTTAATGTTAAACACAGCCATTAACATTAGATTTTTGTTATATGTATACTAAATATTTGTAACAATTTAATTTTCAAAGAAAATGAATATTACAGCCGTATATTCATTGTTCTTTTTGATAAATTTGGAAGATTATATAAATAAACCCCTGTTTTTATATGAATGTAGTTTTATTATTATTTATTATATATTATTTATTATTTATTATTTATTATTTATTATTTATTAGGCTTGCTTTTGGTATATTTGAAATTCCTTTTACTTTCTGAAATATTTGAGGTGGAAGAATATAGCGGGTTTTGATGGCTTAAAATCGACAAAAAAAAGTGAACTCACAATTTTATTATTTTGATGTTTTATTCGCTCAAAAAATCATACAAAAAATAGGAATCATCAATGGAATTTATCCTAACCTATAAAATAATCCATCAGATAGGACTTAAAAATTAAGTACGTCTCAAAATAATATAAAATATTTTTACAAGCTAAGCGTATTTCATCGTTACATACATCTTTTCCTTATTATGACCAGAAGAAGTAATAGACAACGAGAAAAAATGTAATCTTAAGAACTAAATTGAGCAAATTCTCCAACACTAAGTACAATTCTCTAGGTTCGTTTCTAGCCTGACGTTTCGGAGTTCGTGGTTCATCATCCTGAGCAAGGGGTGCTTGCCGCAACCGCAACGGTTACGGAAATCGTCCAGATCTAACGCCCAAATCATACCACCTCCCAGATTTAGATCTTTAACCAATTGCGACTGAAAATTTTTTAAAATAAAATTTGATCAACAATTTTTTTTGATAAAGTAATACCTTCCGTTTAATGTCAGCGATATCATCGTAGGACACCCATTGGTTACCACTATAAGCATAAGGTCCTATCCTGCCTTGAGGATCCCTAACAACAGTCCAAGATCTTCGTTTAACTCTTTCGCATATCTCGTAGAATGCTAAAAATCCTCCAGCTCGCGTAAATTCACCTGCTTCGCCCGGACCGTAACTCTTAGCGTTCAAACCGTGTTCTGAAGCGTCAGCTAACGAGAAGCTTTGACCATATAGGGGCATACCCATGATTAGTTTTCTGGGATGGGCTCCTTTTTCGATCCAATAATGTAGAGTGAAGTTCTGAAAATAAATTTTTGATCAAATAATGTTTTGATTTAACTGTGCCAGCATTTACAGCATTGAAGTAATCGTAAGTATCTCCGGGATAGTAATATAAGGGAGCGACGTGTCCTGTTTGCTTGTCCCAATTCCCATGGAAATCGTACGTCATCACGGCTATCCAATCGAAATAATCGTTCAGTATTGGTACCTCGTACCCAGCATCTATCACCATTTTACTGGGAGATACCGCAGAGGATAGTAGCCAGCCTCTAGGTCGAAATGCTGTGCTTAATTCTTTGACGAATTGTGCGAAATTCGGTTTGTCCGATTCGGGGCCTTTAGCACAATCAACCTGCCAACATTTTGGATACTCCCAATCCAGATCTAATCCGTCAAAATTCCACTTTTCGATGAACTCAATAACGTTCCTGATGAATTTCGCTCTCGCTTGGGGGTCGTTGACCAATCTGGAATATTTATCTCCGAGAGAATCGTTCCAACCTCCGATGGCAATTAAGACTTTAATTCCTTTAGTTTTGAAAGCTGTCACTCGATTATAAAATTCTGAAAATATATTTTTTGGTTAGATTAAATTTCTGGATTAAATGAGGCATATTTTGATGGGTACCATTATCGATATCCGCCCAGGAATCGTGAGGAGTAATCGTCAAGGTATTTGGGTTTAACACAGCGAAACCGTACGTGATATGGGTGCAAAGATTATCATCGATATCTGATGGGACATATTTGCCTTCACCTTGTCTGGAATCCGAGAAAAATTGTGAACCAACTATTTTAATGCAAATCCGATAAGGTTACCTGTACCACGCCCAATTTGTGAAGTAACAAACTACTTTGTACTGGCTGTCGCTAGGTGGTGGTATCGGCGCTGCTGGTGAAGTTCCAGGTTCGAAAGGTTTTTCAGTATGTTCAGGAAAAGGTACTTCAGCGCCTTCCCCGCCAAATTCGGGAACTTGCGTGGTACCATCAGGATGACACCCACTATTTTCCGGCCAATCGCAATGATCCACGTTCCAGTATAATCCGCTAGCGCAGCTTTGGACTTGCAATTCACCTTGATTACATAAATAATACTGTTGGCAACTTGTTTCGTGAGGCTCGAAGAGGTTTCCTCGACATTCTTTGCGATTCCCTCCTATTGGAGCCACCCATTCCGGTAACGAAGTAGTTTTATGCGTAGTCGGAATTAATTCATGCTGAGGTTGATCAGGTTTTGTAGCGATAACTCCACCTAATTCGCATCTTGGAGCTGGAGTTCGGTAATTCCGCAATACTCTATTGATGGTCCTTAATAGTGGGTACTCCTCGCATCCGCAGATGTTCTTGAAATCGTCTAAATCCAACGCCCAAATCATACCACCACCTAATCCCATTCTCTTGATGAAATTCGATTTGTGCTCTATCATTGGGATGTCATCGAAGGAGACCCATTGGTCCTTGCTGTAAGCGTAAGGTCCTATTCTAAATTGGTCGTCTTTTACGACTTTCCAATTGCGTTTTTTGATATTGGAGCAGATCTGAGAAATAAATTAGGATTAAAGTGAATTTTAAGCAGGTCTGACCAGAAAAATATTACTTCGTAATAGGATAAGAATCCTCTAGCTCTGGTTTCTTCTCCAGCTTCTCCCCCACCATAAGTTGGGGCGTTCAATCCGTTGTTGTTGTTGTCAGCTAAAGAGAATGATTGGCCATACATAGGCATGCCTAATACCAGCTTTTTGGGGTCGGCTCCTTCTTCAATCCAGTAATGAATTGTGAAGTTCTAAAAAAAATCTTTTTTGAGTAAAATATTTATGGCCGCCTAATTGGGATTGGGATTACAGTATTGAAAGTATCATCCACATCTTCGGGATGGGCATACATCGGGGCGACATGTCCGGTGACCTTATCCCATTGCCCGTGGTAATCGTAACACATCACAGCGATCCAATCCAGATATTTGGACAAAGTGGGCACGTCGTATCCAGCATCTATGACTCGTTTGCTGGGAGACACAGCCGAGGATAACAACCACCCTTTAGGTTTGAAGGCTTCGTGCAGCTCCTTGACGAATTCAGCGAAGGCCGGCTTGTCCGAATGCGGGCCCTTATTGCAATCGACCTGCCAGCATTTCGGGTATTCCCAATCCAGATCTAATCCGTCAAAATTGTTCGATTCGATGAATTCCATGACGTGAGTTATGAATCTCCTCCTTGCTGATGGGTTGTTGACTAATTTTGAATATTTATCCCCGGCTGAGTCGTTCCAGCCTCCGATGGCGATCAAAACTTTGATCCCTTTAGCCTTGAATGCGGTCACCTTTTCGTAGAATTCTAAAAATTATATTAATCAAATACAATTTTGGGGAAAAAATAATTATCATACTATTATCGAAATCAGCCCAATCATCGTGAGGCTTGATGATTCCTTGGTCTCCATTTAGCACGGCAAAACCGTACACGATATGGGTGCAGAGATTGGGATCTATATCCGAGGGGAGATATTTACCAACACCTTGCCTGTACCAAGCCCAATTGGTAAAATAGCAAACTACTTTATATCCGGAACTGTTATCCACTAAAGGCGATGATGTGGTGGTTTGTGGAATATCCTGAGGCACTTGTGGTTGATCCACGGCTGGTGGTGGGATAAATTCTGGTTGTTCTGGGATTTCTTCGGGAAAATCCGCCACTACTCCGTTCCCTGGAGCTGCTAATTCTTTTCGGATTGTTGTTAGTAGAGGGTGGTAACCTTCTCCGCATCTTAATGTTGAAATAAAGGTTAGGATTAGTGTGATGATGTAAAATACCTGCGAGCACATGTTTTGTAAATTGGATAAGTGGGTTTTATGTATTAGTATTTTGTTTATATCGGATTTAGATGATTTTTTAAATATTTGAAGATTAGATAAAAGTGTGAGTAATCTAAGTTTAACCAATTTGATAACAATATATATCAGATGAATCAGATCAAATTATGATATTATACCTATGTACAGACGAAATAGAAAAAAAAAGAACGTGGTCTTTACACCTCCAGAAGTGTGCCTTTAAAACAGTATGGACAGCATGGTGACTGGTGCAGAATCAGTTTAATATTTTTGGGCAAGATGCAAGAAGCACTCAGGCTTCATTGATGCATTCATTACTTTGACTAGGAGTTTATCCAATATATCAATCTCTACATTTACAATCATTCTTGCATCTTCTGCAGTTTTTCTTACGTTGATTTTGATGTTAAGGTTTATTATTGTGATTTTAGACAAGATAGTGCTCTTATTTTCCAATTTAATTGATGTTTTCTAATAAGCCGCTTTTGCATTCTTTCGCCTTGTCTCTTTGATCTGAGAATTTGACATGAACTTTGACGTAACGATGACAAACGTCAAATCTAACAAACGTCAAATTTGACAAACGTCAAATCTGACAAGTGCAAACACCGTTAGAGAAGAGATTAAGCACCAATTTTAACCTCAAATTAGAATAGAAATACGTTAGGAGGTGCACTAGTAGAAGCTATACAAGAAGATCCAACTAACAATCCCAATGCTCCATTTTCAGTATCATTACAATCTTAGTGATAAAGACGTACCACATTCTCCAACACTTACCTATTTCTAAAATCATCCAAATCCAAAGCCCAAATCATGCCACCACCCAAATCCATCTTCCTGATATACTCTGACTTCAACTGTATCATCTCCTTATCATCATAAGACACCCATTGATTGCCTTTGTAGGCATAAGGACCCATCCTCCTCTTAGGATCTTGAACTACAGTCCAACTTTCACTCCTAATTTTATCACAAATTTCGTAATACGCTAAGAATCCAGCAGCTCTCGTGTACTCCCCAGCCTGTCCAGGTCCAGGAGCTTTAGCGTTTAAATCGTGATTAGCCGCATTTTCTAAGCTGAAGGATTGGCCGTACATAGGCATACCCATCACGATTTTACGGCGTGGCACTCCTTGATCGATCCAATAGTGAATGGAGAAGTTCTACAAAAATTTTATCAATTAAGACGTGAAATATTTTAAAAGGAAAATATTTACCGAATTATAATAACTAACTTCATCTTCTGGATGGTAGTACATCGGTGCAACATGACCTGTTTGTTTATCCCATTGCCCGTGGAAATCGTAAGTCATCACGGCTACCCAATCCAAATTCCTTCCTATGGTTGGAACGTCATATCCAGCATCTACAACTATTTTACTCGGGGAAACTGCTGCTGATAGGAGGAGACCTTTTGGAGCGAATGCTTGATGTAATTCGGTGGTTAAAGCGGCGAAAGCTGGTTTATCCGAGTCAGGGCCCTTCTTGCAATCGACCTGCCAGCATTTGGGATATTCCCAATCCAAATCCAACCCGTCGAATCCATATTTTTCAAGGAATTCTACAGAGTGCTTAACGAAGCGGGCTCTGGCTGAAGGATTGTTCACCAATCTCGAATATTTATCGCCTTGAGAGTCGTTCCAACCGCCCAAAGCTAAAGAGACTTTCTTGCCCTTACTCTTATAAGCAACCACCCTTTCGTAGAACTCTGCAGATATTTAATAAAATGAAATAAATTATATTGAGGAAAGGAAACTGTGGTTATAGCTTACTATTATCGAAATCCGCCCAGGAATCGTGTGGTTTAATGATTAAATTTTCGTAATCCAATACCGCGAAACCGTACACGATGTGCGTGCAAAGATCTTGGTCGATATCATCTGGTGTGTATTTGCCTTCACCTCTCCTGTACCAAGCCCAGTTGGTAAAGTAGCAGACGATTTTGAAATATCCCGAAAGGGGTGGAAGAGGTTCTCTGGGAACTTCAGGTCGCTGTGTCGTTACCGGTTTAGGTTGTTGAGTACTGGGTGGTTGCCATTCTGGCACGTACGGTGGAGAAGATGTGGTCGAGCTTTGTGGTTCAGATCCTGAAGAGCCACCCCTGGAACATTGCGCGTTTTCTGGCCAATCGCAAATCTTCTTATCCTAGAAAAAACCAGATAGTGGTTAATAGAATTTTGTACTGAAAATTGAAGAGCCCACGTAACCAGCTGCAACTTACGTGATTCCATTCCAAACCGTTAGCACACTGGAAAGCTTCATATTTCCCCCAAAGACACAGCAGATATTGCGTGCAATCACCATCGTAGGCAGCAAAGCTGCCTGCTTCACAAGAACTGTACGGCTTATACGCAATTCCTGATTGGATCAAAAAATTATAGACCAGAATTAACCTTGATTAACCAACTTACGCTGAACCAAATTATCTTTATACTTCCGCCTAAGGAACCTATTTCCACAGTCCGTGCTGTATTTCCAATCGCATCTCTTCTGGTCGGTATTCCAAACCAGACCTGGTCCACAGGATTGGAACACCTTCTGCCCATTAACGCAGACGTAAAAGTTGTGGCAATCATCGTGAGGGTAATAGGCACCATGCTCGCAGGGCTGCTCCAAGGAACCTGTAACTGGTTGCTGCGTCGTTGATAGAGTTGTCGTTTCTACTGGCGTTGGCTTAGTCTGCCAATGTTGATGAGTGGTTTCCCAGAAAGGTGAAGACGTCGTGGACTGCGTTGTCGTGCTTGAAGTTGTGAATTCGTGGTCGTGGATATCGCCAGGTGGGGCTGCAATAAAGTTGGTATTGCAAATATCAAAACCAGTCATTACTGTTACTCACGTTTGCTCGGGGAACATTTAGCATTCGCCGGCCAATCGCAGATACCCCTCTCCTTATTCCAATGCAAACTACCAGCGCAGTACTGCTTCCTCATCTCTCCATTAACACACAGATAATAAGCGTTACAGTTCATGGAATCAGCGTAATACTCCCCAGTGGTACATTTTATCGGTTTATGATCAACGCTGGGCATTGTCACCCCAACACCCGGAGCAGGGGTTGATGCCTGCCCTGTTGTAGTTTCCGGTTTCCACGACGAAGTCGTGGTACTAATCGGTTTTTGCGTCGTAGTAGTAGCCCACCAAGGCAGAGTGGTCGTTTTCTCAGTCGTGGGCGAAGTAGTGGTGGTCCACCATGCCGTGGTAGTCTGTTTAGACGTTTCTTCCCACGACGAAGAGGTGGTGCCGCTAGTCGAGGAAGAAGCACCGCTATCGACTCCGGTGGTTAAAGTAGGCGCTGGTGGTGTCACAGGTTGGGGCGGTTTGCTGCAATCGCTGGTTTGAGGTCCGGTTATTCTACCCAATCCACGATTGATGGCTTTTAATAGCGGGAAAGTACCGTCGCAGCAAAGATTGTTAAAATCATCCAAATCGATTGTCCAAGCTACGATTCCACCGTAGCCGTTTAGGCTGACGTATTTAGCCTGTAATAAGGATTTATTATACTGAAGAAGAAAAATAAGAAACAAACAGAAGGAAGAGAAGGAAGAGAAGGAAGAGAAGGAAGAGAAGGAAGAGAAGGAAGAGAAGGAAGAGAAGGAAGAGAAGGAAGAGAAGGAAGAAAAGGAAGAGAAGGAAGAGAAGGAAGAGAAGCAAGAGGAGGAAAAGAAGAAAGAGAAGGAAAAGAAGGAAGAGCAGGACGAGAAGGAAGAGAAACAGAAGAAGGAAGAGAAGGAATGGAGGGACGAGAGGGAAGAGAAGGAAGAGAAGGAAAAGAAGGAAGAGAAGGACGAGAAGGAAGAGAAACAGAAGAAGGAAGAGAAGGAATGGAGGGACGAGAGGGAAGAGAAGGAAGAGAAGGCATAAAAAGAAGAATAAGTACCTTTTCCTCAGCAGATTCCACATTATCGTATCCAACCCATTGATTTCTGTAATAAGCATAAGGTCCGGCAGCTTTATCCTTCACAGATACCCATCTATCACTTTTAGATTCAATTTTTTCGCAGATTTCATAATAAGCTAACATCCCAGGTTGTTTTGTGTATTCTCCAGACGATCCAGGTCCTGAACTCGGTGCGCCAATTTCGTGCCTAGCTTCACTTTGCAATTGGAAGCTTTGGCCATAAAAAGGGATACCAATAAGGAGTCTATCGCGGGGTGCTCCCAATCCCACGATGTAATTCATGGTGTAGTCCTATTGCATCAATCGATTGGATTAATTTTGAGAGGGTGGTGACCAATTTGGATACTTACTGTATTGTATTGGGAGTATTTGTCGTTGGGTGATCCGAATAACGGACTCACGTGACCTGTGACGCGTTCCCAACTGCCGTGGTAGTCGTAGGTCATGACCGACATGAAGTCTAAATGTTTGGAGATCACTGGGATGTTATAGGCTACGTCTATGATCTCTTTGTAGCCGGAAATGGCGGCTGCTAGTACGAAGGTTGAGGTTTGTTTGTCGAATTCTTGTCTTAATTCCTGTGAGAAGCAAATAAAAGAGAATGTTGTAATGTGATTCACAGAGGTATAACACCTAATTCTATAGTATCATGCAGCTTTTTTGGCTACAGTGGCAAAAGGACACTTTTGAAAGGGTCCAGCATAATGTTTTGCTTTACGGAAGTATTGCCTTTGTGCCTTTTGAGCACCAGATTATAAAGTATAAAGTCGTTTCTTCTACGATTCTTCGTATCTTTTCAGCATTATGAACTTAATCTACTCCGACGAGATCCTTACTTATTCCAACTCTTGTCTCCTCATAAAATGGTATCCATGAAATGGTTACTTGAAAATCTTCTCCAAAGTCATATGTTGGGAAAAAATCGCAGATAGATATAGAAACTTAGAA
>SMLS01062885.1:0-12498 GCA_004785975.1 Popillia japonica | reverse complement strand
TTTCACTGTACTCGTTGGCAGGGTGTTTCCAACAGTATATCGTGAGCGCCTATTATAGGCATTTTTGTGTTTTTAGGATGTACGCGGAGAAAAAAGTATTGATAGTGCAAGGAACCGCGAGAAATTGGTGGAAATTATTTTCAAGTTTCAGATTTTGCCCCTACTATTATACTGAAATCTAAAACTCCTATTATCTCAGAAAATTGTTGAATGGATTGTAACTTTTGAATAACTTTGAATTGAAAGTCTGTTTAATAGGAAACCATTTTCTTTAGGAATATTTCTTCGTATCTATCATTAGGTAGAGAGACCAACTGCTTCACAATGTTTAAAGTTTTAATATTTCTGTAACTGTTAAACACAACACAACAAAAAAGTAAAAAATAGGAAGTATCAAGGAAATATCTTTAAGTCGCTTGATAACCAATTAAGGCAATAGTAACGGTGTATTAAATTTTTAAAAAATCATTAAAGAAATCGAGCTCTAGTTTATCTATTTGAAACTAGTGGGCACAACATACAAACACTATTCCACACAAGTCTCCTACAAACGAATTCAGGATTATTCAGATAAGACTCGCACGAATATTATATAAATTTTGAACATAAACAAAACGGACTTTCAATTTTTTGGGTTAAACATATGTAACGCCCTAGATGTGCTGTCTGGAACTTGAAAATAATTTCCAGCGTTTTCTTCGGCATTTACTATATACATACTATATATCATAATAATTTTAAAGCCTTCGGACGGCCCTATTCCGCAAGGACTATTTGATCATATGTATATACATATACAGAGTTTCCCACGGAAGTGGCTAGTTAGAAGTTTTCGGACTGAACGAAACACTTTTTTTGGTTCGCAATAATTTGGTACTTACTTTTTTTCTAAAATACTTTCAAGTTTCTTACACTTCCGGTTCACCGGAAGCTGCCACAAACTTTATACCACACAACCTATACAGGCTGTCCCTTAAATGCCTATAAAGCTTCAGGTAGCACTCTTCGGTAAGAAATGCTATCCTTAAAAACGCTAACATGAACTTTCTCTAATGCTTACTTTCCTTGCACGACGTAGTTAAAGAACTCGGGTTACTGGGAAACATTGGCCATGTTTTTGCATTTATTAAAAATTAACGAGTAGGCTTGTAACAAAATGTCCAGAAATACATTTTCCTAGTATTGCTCAAGTAATATTCTCAACTAAGTAACTCGTGACTTAAATGACAGTAACTTAAAAAGCAAAATCTGTACAATTTGTTTGCAGAGTGCTGTTTTATTTTATAAATTTATAAGAATTGTTCATTCATTGCACTTGAAATAATTGCTAATTGCATATTCCGCAACAATATCTCCGTTTATGGTTGCCCCCGCCTCACGTTTGCACTGTATTAAATCTTCTAATTTTTCAACAGGCGTTAAACACACAATATATTTCAAATAACACCACCAAAAGAAGTCGAATGGCGTTAAATCTGGACTTCGTTGTGGCCACGCCACCGTACTTCCACGACCTGTCTATTTTCTTAGATAATTTTCATTAAACCATTGTCTACCTGCAGTAGCATAATGACTTAGAGCCCCATATCCTCATCCGCATATTCCGACGAATCAGCAAAGAAACATATTTTAATAAATGTGGTACGTCGCTATTTAGGAAGTTTAAGTAGTCCTCCGTCTTAAATCGATTAGGTAGTATGAAAAGACCAAGGAAATTCGTTACTTATTAAGCGGAGACATGCCCCATTAAATTTCTCGTTATTGTTTCTATGGAATTCTGCTTTCAAAATATCAACTTTAACACTCTCGTCCAAAAAAACTAACATTCAAAGACCTACTTTTTTTTTGTAAATTTGCTTTAATCATCCATAAAGGAAAAGTTCTACCTGAAGCTTTATAGGCATTTAAGAGACATCCTGTGTATTATTAGGATTTTGAATTTAGCATCAAATTCTATGCCAACTACAACTACGGTTTCTTATACCTATCTTCAACTGTTTCTAAGATATTACGATTTTTATAAAAAATTGACATTTACACCGTTATACTTAACTGATTAATTTTCACTTACTGTAAGAGCTAGAAGTCTGATATTTTAACATTGCCAAACACTAAGATTGTGTGACCAAATCGTAGTAACATTTTTTTATATCATACAGGGAGTTCAAAAATTTATGATATATCAAACAATTTTTAAAGTTGTAAAACTCCTTGTTTTTCAAACGGAAGACCCTGTATATTTTGACACTGTTGGACAGAAAATTCAATTCTCCGTCGATTTTCTGTAACACTGTCTATACCCATCTCCAATAGTTTGCTTTCTATTCCAATAAATCTTTGTTGTCAGGAAAAATGATTGTTGTAATCGTTGACTCTGTCAGGCGCAGAATCCAATTCTGCATCGATTCGCTGTAAGACTCCCCATGGCGATCTTTAGTAATTTTTCTCATTTACCCATATTAGATGTAAAGAAATAGAGATTATTTGCAATACTTTTTCCTTGAAAAGTACTAGTATTCGATCAACCAAAAACAGAAATGCCAGAGGTTTTTTTTAAGACTGTCAAATACTAACATTGTTTCACCACCCAGTAAAACGTTTACAGGTTTTTCAAAATTAGTGATACTGGTATTAATCTTTCAAGTAGTAAAACTTAATTTTAATATAAATCTTTAAATACATAGGTACAATACTTAACAGTAATTATATTTGCACAAAATATGAAACACAACATAATATGAAATAAATAGTAAAATAGACAATAAAATAAAAAAATCATAAAAAGTGTTCAAAATGACCTCCGTTCTGCTCCAAGCATTTTATTTAGAAGGTGCATGTACTGAACTACGGGGATGTGCTTCGAAATATGCTAAAACATTAATCTCATTCTCCTCGTTTTCAAAAACAACAACTGGTAGTGTAGCTGTTAAAAAAAGTGTTTGAAGTTTCCTGAAATTCTTTACATTTATTGGCAGGTATCTTTCATTGAATATTCGATAAGTTCTTCCTGCAACTCTTTGGCATTCTTCATGAATATAAAATAAATTTAAAATCTCCTGGTTTGAGTAAACTCCCATATTTTCCAGTATATTAATAAATAAAATGGAAATAGAAAGCAAACTATTGGAAATGGGTATAGGGAGTGTTACAGCACATCGATGTAGAACTGAATTTTACGTCTAACAGTGCCAAAATATACAGGGTGTTCCATTTGGAAAGATTGAGTTTTACAATTGTTTGCTATATCATCAATTTTGAAGACCCTGTATGGCCTAAAGAAAATATGTTACTACGTTTTGGTGAGACAGTGTTAGTTTTTGGCAGTTTTAAAATATTAGATCTCTGGCACTTCCAGCAAGTGAAAATATAATCAGTTAAGTATATCGGTGTATGTATGTCAAATTTTTTATAAAAATCGTAATATCTTAGAAACAGTTGAAGATAGGTATAGGAAATCGTAGTTGTAATCGTTATAGAATTTGATGCTGAATTCTAAAACGAAATAATATGTGTTCCATTTAAAATAACAAAGTTTGTGGCGACTTTCGGTTAACTAGAAGTGTAAGAAAGTTGATAATGTTTTAGAAGAAAGTAAGTATCAAATTATTGCAAACGCAATTCGTTAAGTGCGAAAACTTCTAACTAGCCACTTCCGTAGGAACTCTGAATAGAATTTTGTGAAGCAATGATGGATAACTACCTACTATAGTATTAATGCTTTATACTCCAGCAATCTTAGGCAGATGAAAAGGATGAAAAATGTCAAAGACATTTTTGAATAAAGAACTTTCATTAAAGAACAGGCCTTTTCATCTTCCTAAAATTATCTAGAGTATAAAGCGTTAACACTATAGTAGTTACCAGTACTCCCTTACTGTCTTCCCAAAATTATGGATAACTACCACTGACACCCTCTTTTCGTATCAAACATTATTTTTTCTGATGAAGCCAATTTCACATTAAATGGTGAGGTCAATCGTCAGAATTGTAGGTACTGGGCAAAACAAAATCCCAAATAGATGCGTGAGCATCGTACACAATACCCGCAAAAGATAAATGTATGGGCTGGTATTGTAAGAAATAGAATCATCAGATCCTACTTTTTCGAAGGTAATTTAGATGGGCCAACATATCTTCAGTTTTTAAGAGGCTTTCTTGTACCTACTCCAGTTAATTTATTCCCCAGTAGGATTCATCCTGGAATGTTTGATGAAAGTTTATGGCTTCAACAGGATGCTGCACCATTATGCTGTAGATGATCGAAGGTACTTAGACGAAATTTTTCTGAACAGGTGGATTGGTAGACGTGGACGTATTGAACAGCTAGGGAGGTCGCCAGACCTTAATCCTTTGACTTTTTTTATGTGGTTTATAAAACGAAACCAGCAGATATTGAAGAATTACAAGAACGAATTCGAATAGAAATAAACAATATTTCTTTGGAAACAGGTTCAACAAGAATTTATTAGATAATCGTTTAGGTTACTGTCAACTACAGCAGGGGCTACAGGTCGAACATTTAACATAAACTCATGTATCTGTTATCATTAGCTATCGATAAAATTGATAAATACGATTAGTCGCCTACTTTTTTACAATTGATAAGAAATAGTTATTACCCTGTATCTTTCAAATTCTGTCCGCTAGACTCCAAGTATCTATCTTTTTTGGAATCGTTTGATTACACGGAGAAAAATTTATAGTATTTATAAGTATAAATATACTGCATTTTAGTATAATTTATTGCTATATATAGGACAGCAACATAGCATACTAAATTGAACAATAAATTTATTTCTGGAAATTAAGTACCTATTATACTTCAATTGACTATATTTTATACTAACTTTAAGTAAATTGCTTGTACTACAATTAGCAATAATTTTATACAAAATCAAACGAAATATGTAGGTAGGTAGTACGTGGTGTTTATCGATGTTTTACCGCCAATATCAACCTTTTCACAAATACAAAGACCGCGTCATACTGCATCTCATTCTTTTTACGTACGAGCGCCTTAAACTTTCTCTCTCTCATTTCATTAGTGTTCCAACGTGCATAAATTGAAACTACCTTTATTTAAAAACCAATATAAATACTTTTAAAAACCAATGAACTAGTTTTGCTAGATGTTGTAAATTATTTTTATTTAAAAATTTCATCAAATGTAGCAAACCTTTTGTTTTAATCTTAAAACATTTTGTTTTAAGATTAAACAGGAACAAAATTGTTGTTGGCCATTAAACACAGTGTTCGTAATTTTAATACAATTTATACTATTCATAAGTATAAATTTCTAAATAAAATGTTTTGCTGTCACATTTTTCTCAGTGTAATAATAATCTAAAAGTGTCACCAAATACAGGGTGTTGTAATTGAAAAATATGCCGATGACGTCATTATATTGACGTGGATCACCTTGTATAATGAATTTTTGTTGTAGAATGTAGAACATTAAAATTAAAAATCGACGTGTTACAGGTTTTTTTTAAACGGCTTATGCTTTAGGAAATATCGAATTTATTCCATACTTTACGGACACACTGTATATTAATAATTTAAGTACAGACATACGTTTACAAATCCATGACTGCCCACGACGAAAAGACTAATAGAACGTTTGTTATAATATAAACTCAATACATACATAGTTTTCTATAAGTACTAGTAACTGTGAAACTTACATGATTTTCTGGAACCAAACCGCCCCAAAAAGCTACATCCACATAAATTTTACTGGCAGCATGTTGTAACTTGATATTGAAGTTGTCCAACGTTGTAGTGGGTGGTATGGAATTTCTGTAAGTGTAAGTTATGTTTTGATAGCAATTTATAGAATTAAAGAATCTCACTGTTTGATTATTATTGCTAGGATAAGGTAATATATGTAAGCTTATTAAGTAACCAGAAATTATTTTTCTTTTTGAATTCAAATATAATATTGCGCTCTTTGTACCATATAAAATTTCAACATTTACGTACTAGATTCTCAATTACACAATATTCAAACACTTAAGACTTATGCACCTAACCTATTAGTTATCGTTTTATCTTGATACCTCTACTATATTTGAAATTTGCTAATGAAAGCGTGTTTTGTTCTTGGCTCACTAAATTTTTTCGAAAGCCAGCTGTTTATTCTGAGCCACCTTGCACTTGTCAATCTGCGTCGGAGGAATGTTCTTCTCCGGAAATATAGGAAAGCAAACAACAACTCCCAGCTTCCTATACATTGTGACCTGATCTGGAAAAAAAGAGATTTCGACCCAGAGATTCAATAATGAAAGTAGTCAAGGAATTACATAACATGAACTTTAACTTAGTAGAGTCCTGGAAGGAACAATGGCGAGAAGCATGTCCTGAGCACTGCTTTGACAGAATACGCACGAACCACGACGGAAACTGTGCAGACTTTCATGAAATCTACAAAATGATGAGTTTGCCATACGATAAATAAATAAAATTGAAAAGACCACATCAATATATGTAAAAAATACAAAAATTAGCTATGAGTTGTATGCGTTATTCATACAAGCGACTGCACCTATATGTGTATACATGTCTGGATGTCTGGAGAACGGTAGCACCGGATATTTTGATGTTAGGTAGTTATATCAACAACTTAAACAAAGCGACGGATGATGCAGAGAAATTCTTTATACATACATACATATGTGAAATCATAATAAAAGACTATGTCTATTGATATTCGTAAGACCGAAAGTATAGCTGACCATGTATTGACTAGTGCTACTTTTCACATGTTTGTGAAAATAACTACATACCTCGGAAACAATTTTTTTAATGGTTTGGTAAAAATGTACAAGTACTAAATTAATGCATTGTACTGGTTTTTGGACAGTTTTTAGATCAGTTAATATGTTCACTTACAGTGGCATATCCACAATGGTTGTTACACCACCTGCCGCTGCAGCTTTCGTTGCCGATTCAAATCCTTCCCAATGCGTTCGTCCTGGTTCATTAACATGCACATGAGAATCTATTATCCCGGGCATTATAACGGATTCTTCAGCGTTGATAATCTAAAATTGTAATGTATTATGTAAAATAAGTGTTTTACTATAACAACTACTTCTACTACTAATCTCAAAAATTTGAAAGGCACATTTTGGAGATGTTTGTGTGTGCGTGTGTGTGTATGTTTATTATTACACATATACGTAATTTATCTAGTTATATAACTCATTTGTAATTTAGCAAATAGCAATTACAAATTTTACATAGTTACCATGTATTGATAAGTGAATATACTCTTGACGACGTGATACGTGATACGATGACGTATAACCGTTTTGGTGTTTCGCTTCCTCCAACAATATGAATTTTGTCATGGTAGCAAGTGTTTTGAAGTGTGTTGATAAACGTCAAAAATATATTCAGCAGTTTTCATGTTTTTTTAATTTTTTCGACATGGAACGCTTTGGTATAAGCTCGTGGATCGAAGTAGATAAAGAAATTAAAGAATTGACACCGCAAAATACCGTTAGAAGACATAAATATGTTTGGAAACAGTTCACAGCGAAATTATAAACTCTGTGCTCAAACTTCTGACGAACAATTAGCAAGTATTTTGAAAGATTAGGCATTTAACATGAAACGTGCAGACGGCACCGAATACAAAGAAAGTACCGTCAAAACAATTTGGAATATTTCCGCTACTCTTGGCCAGAAAAAGTTTTATGAAGAGTTGAATCGAGAAACAAATCCATACAGAGGCGTGATTTTTAAAGATGCAAGAAAGGCGCGGGCAGCTACAGTGAAGAAGCTACAAGCAATTCCTGAAAAAAGAAAAACAAGTTCTGTCGCCCTTAACCCTTTCACTGCGCAACCCGTCAAACAAAATGCTTCCGTGGTACGATTGCATTGAGCCGTTGTGTCTTTAAATGGTTCACACAGTGAACAGAGCAAGTTTGCGCAAAAGATACGTATGTGCTGCTTGTCCAGTGACCAAGACAAGTTTGGATCGATAGAGGAAAAATAATTATTTGAGGTTTTTTCTATGTCAGACACCATCTTTTTTTGCGGATTAATCCGGCTCGCCCAGTGAAAGGGTTAAAGAGGAACAAATTAGCAAAATTGTGTCATTTTTTGACGAAAATACGCCAGACGAATTACAAAAAAAATCTAAAAAAAAATCATCTAAATTTGTTCTACGGAACTGGCGTGGCGTGGAAATGAAGCACTCTTTTGCTTAATTGAGTATTTCAAAGCAGCATGCGATAATTATGGTCAATCCACAGGACGTATTGAGTACAATACCATATTTCCAAAGTCAGCACAAGGTGGTGAAAAACATACAGCTGAATCTAAATGGTTGACACCGAATAAAAATTGTGAGGATCAGTGTCTCGTACGTCTGTTGAAGAAAATGTTAAGAAAAGAACACCAAACATTAAAACCAATCGTCTATTTTCAACACCTAATCCTGATTGGCAGAAAACTAAAATATGGTATAAAAACTGCCATGTAGGTCTTAATCAATTAAGTAAATGGACACGTTCAGCGGCAGAAAGTATAGGACTTGATACTAGGAAACAAAAAATATCTAATCATTCCAATCGCTCTTCCGCTATTAGCTTCTTCACACAATCTGGAGCAAACTTACAAGAAATTACTAAAATAACAGGCCACTTATCATCTGAATCTCTGAAGCCGTATCTAAAGCTTTCTGCTAATGAACACCATAGCAAGATACTTGAAAAAATGAGAAATAAACAAGATTAAAAAAATTCGTTAGTTAATTCATTATATAATCGTAACGAATACCACTCGAGCAAACGAAAATAATCCATTATATTATAACCTCTTCACTCCACGTACATACATACATATTTATATCCTTAAAACGTTAATACGTCTCGTGACTCGGAAATATAATCGATTATTTTCTATGCTCTTGCGATATTATATGTAACTGATAAATGTACTCTTATGTGTTGTAAGTACATAGTATTTTTTTATTATTATTATTTAGTAATATATTCAAATAAATTCAACGTATGTACATACATATGTAAGGTCAAAGTTTGTCTAATGTACTTACCTCTATATCGTTCCTATTTTTACTTATTATTGAAGCATCTCTCCAGTCTAGTACATCTATAATTTTTCCCTCAGAATTCACTAATATTCCTCCCTTTATGATGCTATTTTCTAACACAATGTTATCAGATAGAAATAACTTGACTTGACCCATCTTCTGCTCTTAATAACCAACTCTGATAGTTTTTACGACTAAACTCCGGTGTCCAATTCATGTTTATATAAAAATATAAAATAATCTCCCAATTCGATAATCTTGTTTATACTAAGACCGATAACATTTCTTACAAGCTACAATAGACTCTTTTCAATAAGAAACGCTATACAGGAAAGTGAATGTGTATATTCCGCATAATTTTTTTTTAATTGCTTGACATAATGTCAAAAGAACAGAGAGTGTAAATTATCTTCAAAAAATTTAATTTTCTATAAAAATGTAGACAATCAAAATGAAAGGATTTACCGATCTAATACAACCGTTCCCAACAAAATAATTTTTTTGTCATGGTGCCTGTAAAATACCAACTCATTTAGGATATACATATCTTGTGTGCTGGCTCCAGAAATAACTGGCATTACCTCCTAGCAGCTCTTTTGAGAAACACCACGGTGAAATTTATTACTCATATCGATAAATAGCGAAATCGAAATAACTAACTAAATATTTAGGAGACCTAAATTATCTGGTTTTACCTGAAATTAGAATTATAATATCATTATCATTCTCAGTACCTATTCTCCATTACTGGCAAAATCTAACCCAACTCAACACTAACCTCCACACTTCATACCACTGCTTTGTACTTTTTCATCGTCAATAAAAAGACCATTATTATTATTATCTTTATTTGAGCGATCTTTCAGCTTAATGCCGTTAAGCTTTATAACTCTCCTCCTGAATGTGTCAGGAGTCTCGGTGGCCGCAAGAACTTCAGCAGTTCTTTGAAGCAGTATTTTCTTTCTGGGCAGTAGTATTGTATAACCTTTGATATTCCTTTTTCTTTTGTTAGTTATTATTCCTTGTATGTATATGTATATGTGGATGCGTACATATATGATTATTATGTTAAGTTGCGCGCATGCTTTTGTATTTTTTTTGTATTTACTGTGGTGGGTCCTGGTTGAGTATGAGTAGCGTCAGCTAGACTTCGCCAGAGCTCACCACCATTATTTATCTTTTGCAAATAAAGGCAATTTATTATTATTATATTATTATTATTATTATTATTTCTAACATAGGGTTTCTCGTATCTCTGTTTGCATCTCACAGTTTAGTTTACTATTGTGCTTTCGTGTGCTAACTGTGATAGTGTCTATTAAGTATTTGCTTTAAATTGTTGGATGAATATAAAACAATCGAATGACAACAATGGCTTCTACAAGCAACCGGAATTGTGTGAATCATCCAGATGTTTCTTGTTACACTTGTGATAATATATTCTTAAGGAAAGTAGAAAACCCATACCTCACTTGTTAAAAGTGCATATTTGACGTATTTTGGCTTACAGTTAGGAGACCATCATCAATCTTGGGCACCCCATTTTATATGGAAAACATGCGTAAAAGATTTGCAATAGTCGACAAACAGAAAGGAAAAGAGCTTGAAATTTGGAATACCTACGGTATGGGGAAGGGGAGGGCAAGCAACAATTATGATGACTGTAACTTTGTTCTGGTAATATTAAAGATTTTAATCGCAATAACCAGCATAAGTGGACATACATGGAGTCAGCACAGAGACCTCCTCCTGATTCGGAAGAGATACCCATTCCAGTAACTTACCTATCCTTACGAGGATGTCTCAAATACATTGTCTGACGACGTGCAGTTCCACAAAACTAAAGGTGAGTGTGATTGTTAAGAACTTTCAGCGAGTACTCAGCGCTTCAGCCAACAAGAATTTAATGACCTTGTTGGAGATCTGAACCTCTCAAAACAGTCGTCCGAATTGCTTGTTGTCACATTAAACGAAAATAACTTATTGTGTTCATATTATGTTTTATCGTACCAGAGAAAAAAATCTGCTGTCGTATTTCTATAAAGAAAACAAGCCAAGTTAATGGCGTGTTTTTATAGATATGTAGTTTATTTGGAAGCTTAATGGGTATACTTTTATACATATAATGATAATAAACATATTTATATACGTATTGGCCATTCCACTCCATAAAGAGCATCAGTGAGTGATTTGTGTCAATCTAAAAGTGGTAAACTTTCTCTTCTGGTGACCAAGTGGTTACACAACATATCCTTCTTTCTTATGCCGTTGGGATAGCAGAGCTAAGGCACAGCACTGGCCAGAAACTGGCCTTTAAGATATGTTTTGGTTTAAGGATGACACAACGTTCTTAATAAACCGTTAGTTGACAGAAACAATATCAACTTTCCACTACTGTATATCAAGCTGGGAATTATGTAAATTTGTTAAGGCATTACGTCGGGGTGGACCGTCTTTTAAGTATTTGACACAAAAATTTTCAAGGCTCACAAGGGGAAGACCAGGGTTGTCCGACACGAATTTTAATGAATCTCAATTATGTTATAGAGAAACCTTTCCTTACTACCCAGGTACGATCTTTTATCCGAACGCGCCCAAGTTTCTCAGAAAATCAACGTTGTTGAACACGTTGAATGAACGCGCGAAGTTAATTCATATAAAGGAACGACTTTAGCGTTGTTAGTTTCTCAATAAGTGCCTGTCACGCTGGTGGTTCGCGTTCGGTTCTTGCCAGTACATTTTTTTAATTTCTTTTGTGCACGATAAACAATTATATTTCATGCAAATTATTCATAAGTTATATTTTTTGCCGTCGTAATTTTATTATTAAATAAATTGGAAGCGAAGCTTCATTATCTTACGCTATACAACGTTGATTTTTTCAGAGATTAGGGCGCGTTAGGATAAAAGCTCGTACCTGGGTACTGAGGAAAGGTTCCTCTATAACATAGTTGAGATTCATTAAAATCCATGTCGGACAACGCTGGTCAGCACAGAAAAACTGACGCCTGGAATTTTTAATAATCCCCAGATAAGGGAACTTTTAAATAACGTGCAGTTCGCGTAATCAACAATTGAACGAGAGTCTATGTCTGGTGCTTTTTTATCGAAGTGGTTATAAATTTTCTTGGAATTGATAAAGCAACAAATTACGTCAAGTTAGTAGAACAGTTGCTTTCTAACTTCCTTATACTTGGATGTAACATGAGCATCAAGAGTCGTTACCTTCATAGCCACTTAGATAGAGAAGGTGATGTTAGTGAGCAACAGAGGAAAAGATTTCACTATCATCAGCATTATGGAAAAAAAGGTACCAAGGAAGACGGGATACCCATACGGTGACTGAATACTGCTCGAGTTTTCAGTAAGAATGCTGCGGTAAGCCTCACGCAAAGAAATCTTATAAAAGGACATTTTTAACTTTTCGAAAGTGTTCT
>SMLS01062883.1:0-10570 GCA_004785975.1 Popillia japonica | reverse complement strand
AAATTCGAAAGCTTAAGGATAAGATAAATGAGTCTTATTTCTCTTTGAGAATTCACAACCTTGGTTGCGAACCCCATTATATTAGGATCTTCTTAACCCTGTTTGGTTAACGTAGTGACAGCCGTTACTTTCCCTCAACTTATCAATTTGTTTCATTCATAGTGATGAATTAGAGCTGAGCTAAATTTGCAACTTTGTACATCTTAAAGTAACTTTATGATTCTAGCTTTACTTTCAACCTTTTAAATAAGTTTGGTTATATCATATTTCGCCATCTATCTTGATTGACGAAGAAAATGGTCATATTTTGACAAGCATGAAGATATTATTACTACACAACCACTGGAAGAGCAGTAAAAATTTGTGATAGGGTGACTTAAAATGAAGTTTGAAATAATAAAAACAAAGTGAATAAATAAATCAAATAAATCCAGAAAATTTTATTAGAAAATAGAGGCGATCCACACCCGAAGCGCTCTACCACTTCACTTTCACAGAGTGCATTGAAGAAGAGTACAGAAGAGAGTCCATCAGGACGCCAGCGGCACGGAACAGTAACAACAAACGCCTTTTTAGAAGATATACCATCGGCATGAGAACTAATCCCCAATAAGACAATGAACGCTGACCAGACAGAAAAACCGCTCTATGGACGTTAAAAAGCTTGAAGGCGCTAGAAGAAGCAGTAGATATGATATCCAACTGCAGTACTAGATGGAAGAACGCGAAGGTGCAAGTAAGAGAGCACACCCAAAGTACGTCACAATAAAGGTGCGACAAATGTTGCAAGCATTGCATTGAAGACAAACCTGAACGAAAGGGCTAAGATCAGTACCCAAGAGCCCAAAGATACACTGGAAATAAATGATCTGTTCCAACAACAGAATTAGTCCGGAGGGCAGTCAAAGAAAAACTGAACGACGTTAACAGCAAAATGAAGGTTACAACAAAGGTTTGAAGATGGCTATCGTGTAGCTAAGCCAGCAGCAAGCTTTTAGTTTGTTATGGATGTTCGGTTATAAACTTCCGCTGCTTGTTCTGGACCAGACAGGAGATCAGAAATTCTGTGTATCAAGTGCGGAAAAGAGGACCGTCAACGAAAAGAGTACAAGAATAGCACTGCAGTTGTACTCACCACAATTAAAAAGACAACCAACAATGGTTTCTTTGTACGGAAGATTCCGCCTCATGAAAGAATATTCCTGATTCCGATAAATGTGCAACATTCCAGAATTCCCTAAAATTAACAAGGAAAAGCCAGTGGGGAATATCCTAGAAGGCACCATTAATCGAGGCAGAACAGCAACCAACCTGCTATCAGACACTGGTTTCGAACTGCTGCTCATTAGCGAACAGTAGTGGGATAAGGAATCGCTTCTGGTGATATAGGGACACGCTCGATAGTACAGCAGTATGGATTCCAATTACAAACAGAATTATTCCGACAACTACTGAGTGGAGTACGACATACACCGATTCACGAGGTAGACACATATCGGGCATGATGGTTAGACCTGTACTTAACAGTGAATATTGGAGACACAACTACATTCAGACGACCAAGCTATAGGAAGTGAACATCTAAAGTCACAATGGTCTCGGAGAAAGTTGTGCGGGATATCGCCTAACGGTCATCAAAAACTATACACCTGCATGAAAGAGAATGCGGTGATCGCAGGAGTAACTATGATGAAAGAAGAAAGCCCAAGACGAGGTCGACGAAAAACAATTAAGACCGCATACTAAACCGCTCACAGGACAAAAGTGGTGGGAGCGTTAGCAGAACGAGACGTGAAAATACTGGACCACCAGACTCGCCGGCTATATTACGGGATGGATGTATCGCGACCACAGTGAAATAAATTACAACATAACTCACCCAGGTTTTCTTGTAAACACGGGTATTTCTCCATCTTTGAGTGCGGTAGGTGGAACCTAACACCATACATCAGGAAAATGCTCAAACACAAGAAGAGAGACGAGCAGTGGAGGTAGCCAATTGAGGCTAACTATGAGGTGCTACCTCGAAGTAATGCGAACTTTTCTGGGATGGATTTTACACCTGAAAAAGTAGGGTTTCTTAGTGGCTGCAAGCACAAGACATTCAACTAATATCGTTTATTAATGGTGTATTTAGCTATTTTTTCTGAGTAAAAACAAAAAGATAATTTAAAATTCATCAAATACTTGTTGAGGTTTTATTACCAGTTACATACCAGATACGAAGATTTATTAAATAAGAATAGCAATTTGATTCCAAGATATGAAAGAATAGGGTCTGACCTAGCAAGATCACAAATGCCAATAATTGCGATGTCCAAGTTGTAGTGATACTTCATGAAACTCAGGACTTAGCCAGAGGTATTCCACTAGCAATCAGCGATGTAAAAAGGATATCCAAGCGATTGCAAGTGCCGTATATCACGGTTTGGAAAATTTTGCCTGAAGTTCTAAAAATGTGTCTATATAAACTGAAAATACTGTTTGAATTAATGGAGACAGGTTTGGTTACTAGGTACGATTTCTCATTGCGAGCAATGGCTTGGATGAAAATTGAACCTGAATGATTATCCCGTATTTAGTGGACAAATAAACCACATTTTACTCTGAATTGTGGAGTCAATACTCGAAACTGTTAGGATCTGATCTGCAGAAAATCCAGAAGAAATCGTTCAAGAAAGTCAAAATGAAGAAGGCATAAATGTAATTGTAAACGGTGAATGATACTTGCAAATGTTAAGATATTGTTAAATTACAGCTACAAAACGAGCACCACGTAATTCAAAACATCATTTTTATGCAGAATAGGAAACCCGCACATTTTCCGACCAATCAAAGAACTTTAAATCAACGTTTTTCAAGGTCGTGTCTTAAACGGACATTTCAAATTCCTGACTACGAAGATCAGTTGATCTTAACTCAACGGATTACTGGCTGTCGAGTTATTTAAAAAATTTAGTGTTTACAAACTAAATGTAGCCTATAGGGATGATACGTAGACTTCTTTACTATTTTTCTTATTCGTCGTATATTTCACGAATATTTAGTATAACATGTAATGAAATATCCGTTGCACCTTTTTCGGTCTTCCTTTAGTTTTTTAGACTTAGTTGTGAGTCAAGTTGAATGCGGTCAGTCTCGGAGAAATTTATTTTCATTTATCTATCTTTTTCACACTTATAGCATTCATTTTTTTACATTTATACTTTGACAAACAATATTATCTTTCAAAACCATCTAGTTACCATATAATATGAGATCAAATCCATTTAAGCTCATAGCAAAATATGGGTAGTTCATATAATTTAAACCGTCAAACCGTTTCTACCTAATTCCATCAAGACTAAATTGTGCATGTACAGTTCTTATTAGATTGTTTAGCATAAAGTTGAGTATGTAATCGTTGATGCTTTCAAGATTATTTAGAAGTGGAACAATAATACAGTTAGTTATCAATTTCATTGTCAGTAATGCTCGACAGGCAGATGTTTCTATAGGAGTCATTTGTCTGACATTTGTTACATTGTTCAAATAGGATTTCTTTCTTTCAATTATTTTATTACAGAAGATGTTATAACAGTGTCAATCTTTGATATAAGTTTGAAAAAAATTGGGTTAGGCTGACCTATTACCTTAAAAGCATCTTTAATTTTAAATTATCACTTAATTAAAGTGCAAGCTTGTCAAATATATTGTCATTGCATTTGTGACTTATTGAACTAGTAGATAGATTGATAAAGATTTATGGCCGTTTGCACCGTTCGCCACTTTAACTCTGACTTAGTTAAGTCCGGCTTAATATTTAAGCTCGTCTTAAGTGTCGGTGGTTTGCACCGTGAAAGTTGAGCAGGGATTACAATATAAATAGAATCGATATGGCAACTATGTATATATTTAATAAAATTTTGATTTTACGTGCGAAAAATGACAAGGGATGAGATGTCACCTGCATGTCACATACATAGAATAGTCGGTCGCACGTCGCATCGATCGGTCGAAGATTGTTAACTTGCTTGTTAGATGTATGCAACGCAGTCATATACTGTATAACCACGTTAACAATATTATAAAATTAATTTTGTTGCCTGAGTATAAAATTGTGTATATATTGTACTTGGAATTTATAAATTGATGTACATGTTGGTATAGCATGGAAAAACGAAATCGAGCTCCGAATATTTCATCAACGGAGAAGGACTTAATCATTAGATTAATATCTAACTATAAACACATCATAGAAAATAAAAAAACCGATTGCAAAATCGTGTGCCCCGTCCAGTGGCTGTGCGACCATTTTCGAAATTATTTTCTAAATTTACATTATCTATATTATCTAGGGGTGGTGGGTTTTCTTCACCTTCTTCTATTGCTATATTATGTAAAATAGCTGTAGCTACAATAATTACGAGTCTTGTTTCTAGCTTTACCCTCATTGCACTTGCTAAAATTGGAAAACATCTTTTCCAAACTCCAGTCGCTCCACACAATTCCTTGTCCTTATGTGTGCTTCATTGTAGAGTGACTCTGTTGGGGTTTGGGGATCCCGAAGAGGAGTAAGGCAATATGGAGTTCACATATATCCACTATCGCCTAGAAATTTATAAATTTCTAAAATCCCCATTTTCAAATTTGGTTTTAACAAGACTATTGTTGAAAATAGTAGCATCATGGGTAGACCCACCCCAATTTGCGACTATGTCTTGTATTTTTAATCTGGCATTGCAAACCACCTGCACATTAATAGAGAATTTACTTTTTCTATTCCTAAAAACTTCTGCATCTGCCCCTCCTACCATTTTTTTGTGAGCTATAGTATAGTTACCAATATTTAATTGAAAAAGCGAACTATACAAATCTTTGAAATAGATTTCTGAATTTTCATCAGAAAGTTTACAATTTGTTATATTTATTTTCAAAACATTTGGAAAGTCATGGTTTTGAACAACTTCCAAATCTTAATATCAGCATCAAAAACTAATTTTACTACATTCTATTACATTATAGTATGGAAATATTTTATTAGTTTAATATTAATATTTATTACATTTGAAATATGCATATCTGGTGACTCTATTGGTATGTGTATACCATCAATAGCTCCAATTACTCTTGGAAATGCAGCTATTGTGAAAAAGTCTGCCTGAGCTTCTAGAATTTCCACATCAGTAACTGGCATTCTAATATGTTTAGGTCTTAGTCGTATTGGTCGTACAATAGCTCCTGACACTTGAACAATTATTCTAGATACTGCTAGCTGCTAGAAATCAGAAAACTTCCGCTTGCATAAGATCTGAGACATGTCAGAAGTTGAATCATTGGCGAGACACATCGATTTCTAAAATATTGCATTTAAAACAGGTTGTATTATATAAATAAACAGTAACCTATTATTACACATTTCTAAACTCGAAATCATTTTCTGCTTGTACCAATAAATTCATTACTGTAGGCTTTGTTAATCTATGTATATCGGCTAAAAAACGAAAGACCATCTAAATTATTGAAATCATCCGTTCTATCGTAAATAATACGTCTTGGAAAGCCAAAATCTATCATTTCCAATATATCTAAATCATCATCGAATAAATCGTCCCATTCAACATCCATTTTAATATCGTGGTTTGAAAATATTCGCTGCAATCGATGTGAATGACTTTTTAAATACAAATATAATGTCAAAAATATAGGTTAAGTTTGCTTTAAGTCTGGAAATATCTAGACTTAAATTAAGCCAGACTTAAAGTAATGTAAGTCTAGCTTAGTAAGCGGAGCAAGTCTTTAAGTCCGACTTAGAAATTAATCTAGACTTAACAGAGCGGTGCAAACGGCCATTAAAATCATATTCTACCTTGCATGAACAACTTAGTAACAGCAATTTCAATAAAAAAAAATCTTCAAATATCATATGTTAGAATAAGTATGTACCAATATATGATTGTCTTTTGTTCGTTTATTTAAGTAAATATCTATTTATATCTGCCAATCGATTATCATCTTTCGGTATTATCATTAACGCACTTTACGATATTTACACAAAGAAACAAATAAAATGCATCTAATCAAGCGTTTAAACTATTTTAAGAATATACATATGTGTGTATAGCACGTATCGTGTATTTCGCGATGTATCAGAGATAAACAGGATATCTTACATAAAACATTTCTATTAAGTACGGCACTGCTACTGCAACTAAACGTTTCCTTTCACTTCGAGTTTTTACTGGAACATAAAAATTTTGCACATCGAGACCCTCGGCAAACTCTTGCACGAGTAAACAAACGAGCCGTGAACAAAGATGCGAGCGCCATCTGGAGTATCTGATGGCCCTTGAGTTCGCTGAAGAATCACCGCACTCGCTGATCTGACTTGCAGATGAGCCGGTGAATGATTCACACTTCTGACGAGGTCTTCCAGCCCATTGACTACAAGAGAGGTTCCATTGGACAGAAATTGATGGATGGGATGCCGCCGTTCCTGTCAATATTCGGTCAGACGGGATTTAGAGGATCGAGGTCTATTATGTTTTTGCTATTTACGTTTTATGCAGTAGGATATTATGAAAAAGACTGGAAATAATATACGAAATAGAAAGTACGGTAAATAAATTCATACAAATAATGAAAACGGTTATTCTTCATTACTTTAATGAATAAAAGTATTAAGCGATTAATGAGTAAACAATTATTAATATTTGTTTCCTCAATTAAATGGCTACTGTAACTGACTGAAGCGCACTTCTGCATCCAGTTATTCATAAACAACTCACATAAATATCAGTGATTAGATTTAAGCACTTGGTTAAGGTTAAGTTTATCTTACAAATGTTTCGTTTTTTTCCTAGAATATGATCGTAGTTTGCACAACTGAAACGCTGCATATGTCGGAGAATGTAATGCATGGAAATCTACGATGTAGTTCGAAATTATGCCTCACCCTATGTGAATGAAATGACTCAAATAAGAGAATAATCACTATATCTTTTACAATTTCTTGATATATTCAAACATACTATGGTAAATATTTATTTCATGCTAAAAGTGTAAAGCTCTTTTAGTTTCATAATTTTTCACAAGTAGAGTAGCTAAACATTGACATTTATTTTGTTGCGTTCAAAAAAACTCACTGAAACAGCTGATAGGTAGACTAAATAAAACTCGGGTACTAACCGGTTAATTCTTACCGTGGTCAGTTTCACCGAAAACTACATAGTAGAGATTCCCACGACGGAGACCGCTATAACCTGCATTCGCAAACCGAAGCAAGAGCTTGATTGTTAGTTTGTAGATACCTACTAAAATTCCAAATGGTACGGGTATTGGAATTCGGAAAGACGGGCAACTCACTAGTGAATCCAGGAGTTCTCCTTTCCTAGCGAGTTATCCTTTCATCTTCAGGATAAAATTATAGTAATTCAGACGAGGGCATAAGGCATTTTAACTGCCTACGACTAACCTTCCTAACAACGGACCGGTGGAAATACTATCGGACAGTTAAGGTGCTTTTAAGGCTCTACCTCTCAACCTGTTTTGATTTGAAGTGGTATTACATACAGGAAGGTGACACAACTGGCGTCTTATCTCAGCGTCACGTTGAGGTGGGTGCTGAACCAGTCTAAGATCAGTGGAAACGAACTTACTGACGGGTTAGCCAAAGCTGTGGGTAAACGACCATTCACAGGACCAAAACCGACGACCCATTGGAAGGGACTTACTGGCATGAGATACTTCAAAATCCTTGGAATTCATCCGTACCACAACCGACTTCGTAAAGCTGTCGCTATGATCAGGCCCAGGCTAAGGATCTTTAGGAGCATCTTGACTGGCCACTGCACATGAACACATGCACTCCATAAGCGTAGCACACTTCTCCAGTGTGAGAGTTGGGAGGTTATTCAAATGACTAAATTCAGTGCTAAGAAAGATCGGCAAAATAGACAAGATATATATATTGACAAACTTCCAGTAGCCAAACAACTGCTTCAGGAAGGAAATCATTGCAAAGAGAATTTCAGCGATAGACTGGCAATATATCAATACGGAATGGTGTGGTTACCGATTACCGATGTATGAATTCTAAGAAGCTATTTGTAATGGATGCATATTATTTGTACTCTATTTAAAATATCACTAAGAACCATATCATAAGTTCCATCATATTGAAGCGGATAGATAAAGGGTGAATAATTAATCCTAAATACTCCTATCTTATTGTATCGGGATTATGAACACGAGTTTTACAGAAATAATATTGAGAAATTTCTACAATTAATTCTTTTATTTGCGTTCTAAAAGAATTTTATTTTTTATTTAGTAAAATTTGAAACTAGTATACGAGGGTTATACGGAAACTAAGGTCCGTTTACTTATAAAACAGAAAACTACAGATTTTTCCAAAAATCTTTATTTTTTAAATTCCTTACATGTCTCTATTTGTCTACATAGTTTCCATATTTGTTTAAAAATTTGTCATAACGTTCTACAAGCTTCTGTATGCCTAAGTCGTAAGCGTCTACCGCCTGTGAGGATATCCAGTCTTGAACTGCTTCTTTCACCTCGTCATCTGTGGCGAATCTCTTGACGCCGACAAACTCTTCGAAGTAGCGGAATAAGTGAAAATCACTCGGCGCCAAATCTGGACTGTACGGTGTGAATGGCGTAATGGGGTCTGGCATTGCCATGCAGCAACAAAACTCCAGAGATCAGAAAACCACGTCGCTTATTCTGTATTGCACGTCTAAGTTTAGTTAGGGTAGCGCAGTAAGCGGCTGCATTTATGGTTGTCCCTTGCTGCATAAACTCGACCAACAAGACCCCATGTCTATCCCAAAACACGGTTGCATTAACCTTGCGTGCTGAGACTGCTTGGCCTTGACTCTAACTAGTGATGTTGTGTGACGCCATTCCATTAAGTGACGTTTAAATTCTGGAGTTCTGTGAGAAACCCACAGATCGTCGCCTGTGACAATATTCTCTAAAAATTGATCACCTTCTCCTCGAGAGATTGAAAAACCCATGCACCCAATACGTATCACTGTATGGTGCGGTTTCTCGGCCAATGGTGTTCTTGGACCTTACTTTTTTGAGAATAATAATGAAGAAGCAGAAACTGTCAATGGAGAGCAGTATCAACAGATGTTGAATATCTTTCTATGGCCTTGTTTGGAAGATATGGACCTCAAGAATCTTTACTTTCAAGAAGATGGGGCCACTTGTCACACTACCAGGGAAACTCTAAATTTACTGCAAGAGAAAATCCCTCGCCGTGTGATTTCTCGTAATGGTGACGTGAATTGGCCTGCAAGATCCTGCGACATAACAGCGATGGACTTTTTCCTTTGGGGTTTCCTTAAGGATCAAGTCTACACAAATAATCCACAGACAATTGATGAATTAAAAAATAACATTCGTGCGGCTATTGGCGAGATTAACTTGCATATGGGTGATAAAGTCATTGAACATTAAAAAAAAATCGCTGTGTGCAATAAAAGTCATGGTGGACATTTATCCCATATCTTGTTCCACATATAATTTTAGGGTTTCTATTTTATGCTTACGCTAATAAATCGTGGAATTTCTAAATACTACGCATTTTATTTGGAATTTAAATCACCAAGTTCCTATTGGGACACCCTTTATAACATCAGAAATCGACGATATCTATACATCTTTCTTCTTGTATACATTGATTGCTCGATTATATTGACTCAAAATGTACAAGTCATGTGTGTTTTAGTTTATATTTTCTAGTTCATGGTTAATCATCTTGACCAATATATCACCAACTAGTTTTTTTTAATTCTACAGAGCTGCCAAATTTTGTTGATGTACTGATAAGTACTGTAGCACAGGTGATCTTAAAAAGAGGTTTTATAGTGACACACAAGATCATTTCTCGACATGATTACCAAAACGATACTATAACTAAAATAATATTCATAGTAAATCTGCATTTTAGTGTACAGTTTCATGGTATTTTACCAAAGACTTAAATTAATACGCAGTCTAATTTTGTCGCTCTTTTCATTAAATACGAAAAATTATACACTAATGAAATATTCGCAGGTGTTCCTCTCTATCTTTCATTTAAGTAAATTATTCCGAAAATAATTCAATTATATCGAATTCATTTCATATGTTGGTTACTTAAATGGATTAAGTGCTTTGATAGAGTTAAAGTATTTACATAAGCAAACATCACGATATGTCCTATATGCACACGTACGTAATGAATTATACATATTAATCAAAGTACTAATTGATTCATATGCATTTCATTTGCATGGTGGTATAAGAATGTCGCCAACAAATGGATAGTTGCTATTTCTGGGTGTCCATTAGAAATGTTTTTAATTAAAATGTTTCAACGAAAACCATTATCTCTACGTGACGCATTTTAGAAAATTAATAAAGACTTAATTGTTCAATCCTACTTGTCTGAAATGACCAACCTGTATGTACATACTTATTCCAAATGTTACTGGACCTATTTGCAGTTTATAAAGTTATTGATCATTGGTCATAAAGTTCTACTAGGGATACATACATATGTAAATAAATCGTTAGGAAGACT
>SMLS01062880.1:0-14081 GCA_004785975.1 Popillia japonica | reverse complement strand
ATTGTCGTCTGGACCAAATTCCATTGTTGATACAGTATCAGGCCCTCGCCCAACTCTTCGATATTTTTGATTCATCACAACTTCATCTTAGTCTTCACTGTCACCAGTTCCCACTTCGATATCTGATAAATCGCCTGCTTGTAATAAATCTATAAGCTCTTGAACATTTGGATTAGACAAATTATATTTTGGCTTCAGTTTATCCATTTCTTTTTCTTTCTGAGTGCTTTATCTGAAATTTTATCTATAACCATTAATGGTGCTAATACCATTTGTACATGCTCATGTAAACACAACACCAAAGGAGACCATTTGTACATGGTCAAATACAAAAAGTTTTTTCAACTTTGCAAGTGAAAAATTGAGGCAATCACTGCTTTTATTACACAAATAGGTATTTTGGTATATGCATTTTATCACAATTTTATTTTACAAAAACATCATGCACGTAGTAATTATATAGACAAATTGTACTTATCAGGTGAACAACACAGAGGATAGGTACAAGTGTAAACCAAATAATGTCACTCTAAATTAGCGGAGGGCCGCACAAGTATGTTAATTCTATCAAATATGTGTATACTGAGATCCATACCAACTCCGAACGAATGCATCGCATAGACATGCGTAATCAAAAAGATCTGTACATGCTCATGTACACCAGGTCTCAAGGAGTTAATATGAAAACACAAAATGTTCTTTTTGCAGCACAAAACGGCACAAAATAAGCACAAAAAGATAGCGTGCACGAAATTTCGAAATGTCGAGGTGCCGGGGCTGACATGTCTCTGTCCCCGCCAAAGAGAGTCCTATATCTCGGTTAATATGAAAGCAAAAAAAATCTTTTTGCGGCACAAAATAAGCACAAAATTATAGCATATACTCAAAATCTCGAAATGGGGGGGGGGGGCGGAGGATGTGGCGGGGCTAGCATGTCCCTGGCCCCGCCAAACAGACAGTCCTGTATCTCGGTTAATATGGGAGCACAAAATTTTCTTTTTGCGGTACAAAACGGCACAAAATAAGCACAAAATTATAGCATACTCAAATTTTCAGAATGCGGCGATGTAATTTATAATTCTCAGGGGTAATTATTATAATAGGAATTATGCTTACCATAAATTTCTAAGAAGAAATTAGTTAGTATCACTTTCATCTAGTATAGAAACATCAACTAAAGGTTGATAGTCCAAAAAATTTTACATATGCACATATGTATATGATATAGAAACTTTGTTTATCAATCCTCTGCAACGCCCCAGAATTTGAAAGTTATTTTTTTCCTCGCGGACAAAACTTTGGTTGCGTAATAAGATTAGCCAACGTTTATTCATGTTTGGCGACCAGATGATTTTTTCACGAGGTCTAAAACACCAAGAAAAAAACGAAAACTACGGTTAACATCTATGTACATACGTAATTTGAGGTTGGTTAATTTTCATGCAACCTTGAAGTTACATAACAGAGTTTACAAAGTCCATTACATTTCTTACACACTTTGATAGGTGGTTAAACGTGGAAAATGATACAATTGTTTGGTTAAACTAGGAAAATTCTAAAACCATCATTGGGCAACCGCATTTTTGCTTGTAATAAACTATTTCTTTTTTCTGCAGAGCAATTATTTTGGAATTTTTTAAGTAAATACGTATATTATATGACAATGGTTGAAAAACCTGCGAGCAGTTAGGTAACATTGATGTGTTTCAAATACAAAGTCGCATTATAAAGAGCCTTTCTGGCGCTGATAATAACAAAAGTAAATTGTTATCTGAAGATTGATCTTCATGTTGATATTATTGGAAGAATGTTGCATAGTTAAAGTAAATTCAAACTAAAATTCGGAAAATGTAATTACTTACTAACGTACTAATTTATCAATAAAAAAAGGAAAAGATTAGATTGTCGTTTGTGAGCGCAATTCGATCTCTGAAAAAGTTGATACACTAATAAGAGGACAAAATTGACTGGTACATCACACTGTGACGGAGTAAAGATGTGGAAGGCCAGGAATAATTGGCGGTCTATTTATTTATTTCATCAAAATCCTTTGGAATGATTCCAAATTCCGTCGAAATGTCTACATTAACTAAATACATTACATTCAAAATTGGAAAAACCAAGTTATCATCGACTTTTATGTATAAGTACATATATACGTATACATATGTATAACAACGCAGAACGAATAAATAACGTTATAATAATGACATTAAATTCGGGACTCACATTTTCAATACATCTTTCGAATAAATTTGATTCACGAAGGTCTTCTAATAAACTCGTTAAAAGCGCTGTCGACCTTCCAGAACTTCAGTGTGATTAACGACGATAAGCACTATTGAAATCAGCTTGAATGTCTAGCATCGTTCACTTAAAAAGAGTATTACAACACACTTTACGGTGCAATTCTTGCATCTCGTTAGATAGTCGAGATACTCTTCGAATTGTTCCCGGCGATAAAAAAGGAAAATTCTTACTTTTATCCATCGATTTCGATTTTTACTCTTTGATTGTAGCGAAATGTTGAAAAAGTGTAGATAATTTGTATTAAATTCTTAAAGCAAGATTGTGATATATCCCACGTAATTTAAATGATAAAAACTTCCTATTTGTTGAAATGAAATTCAACTGATTTCAACAGCATCCTATCATAGGGTACAACTTGTTTCAATAAAAATGCAAGAGAACTATTAACTAATTACATTGTGAGAAAGAATTGTTAACTGTAACGAATCGTCATAGGGATATTACTGTATACTGATTCGGCTATGTGTTGCGCTCACATAATAAATGTGGGAACAATAAGAAACGTACAATTTGTTACAATACAGTCAATGCAGTGTATTACCCAAATCTGGCGTTATAAATAATCTGCTCATTAAATAAAATGTACGGGTTTCTTTGTTTATAGCACCAACTCTTACTATATAGTTTCACCTGCAACATATTTTTCAGTGGTTATGGTACGTGTAATGTAATTATTCAAAACGTATACATTTGAAGCGAAAAAGTGTTTTATAAAATGTGTAGGCCTAAAATGCTACACATCGTTCTGATTTTTTATTATAAAATTATATCCAAATAGTGTGCGGAAAACCAACTTATAAAAAAAATTCTTGGATAATAGAGGGAACTAAGATAAACTTTTTAAGCTTATAAACGCCAGGTCAGAAATGTATAATTTTATTGCTAGATATAAAAATTCTTTTAAAGTTAAATTCCTTAAAGATACGCAACTTTTTGAACGCTTGTGCAAGTTATAGTGTATGATGAAATTATAATGTTAAGCTATGTATATTGCAGTACTAATAACTCCATTTCTAATACATATACAGGGTGTCCCAGAAATAAAAAGACGGAGTAGGAGAAATCGCAAGCTGGAATGCTAAAAAAGGTAAATCAAAAATATGAAATCTCTATTCGTACGCAAGAATTCAACTGGCCTTACTCCGAGCCTGGATGAGCGCCGTACAAAGCGAACGAAAACTGCATGCAGGCATGTTTCATTGCGAATAAGCTGTGCAACGTCCGACAGATATACAGTTATTTAGTTTGTTATAAGCTGCTGGATCGTTCATTCGTTGACGAATAGTTAGTGATATGGCTTTTACGACGCAAGAGTTATGGTACATGATGTATCTGTATGGTGAAGCAAGTGGAAATGGAACGCCAATAGAACGTATGCGCGGAATGTTTTCTTAATCGTAGGCAACCATCGTATCACGTGATAAGCGACACGGTGTCTTGGTTACGCGAAAGAGTTGGATATTTACTGTAATAAATGCCACAAATATTAGAATCAGCAATTATAAACTACAAATTTAAGCGCAATAACTGTTATTGTTTGTAAAAAGAACACCTTGCAGTTGTTCTCTTTCACTGCCACTGAAAAAGTTAGCCTGCTTTCTAGAAAGCAATCGATCACCTAGATCCATTATTGATATTAGTTGAGCTACTACAGTTGGTGAAGCGCCTTATCAATAGTTTGGCTATTGGTTTATGAATACGCAGTTACATACATACATATGATTATAAATTGTTTGCACTGCATTCTTTAGTGTCTCGACGAATATAAACATACAATCAGTCAGGTCCGTAATATAATTTTCTAAAATAAAAATTTCGTTCGCAAATTAATAAATTTATTAATTTTTCATTTCTTCGGTTTTGTTGTATAATTATGTCTGATCCTGTTCGGACATTACATATTTACTACTCCACCTTGCTGCGTCTGCAAAAAAAGTAACGTTTTCAGTGCCCGTGAATACTATTGCATCTGTTATGGTTTTCAAGATATACTGTTTACAAAGGTGTGATAAATAAAATTAAATTAAAATATTGTGATTGCTGTATACTATTATTGCTTTTGTATATATTTCGATACCGGTATATCGGGTTAGTAACCGCAACTCGAAAGTGGTACCAACACTCCAAATTACCATAATCTGTCATATTTTCCGTCGACATTACTCTTGAGTGTCAGTGTACTACTGGTATCTAAGAATTTTCACAAATACATAAAATCATTTTTATTCATATAAGTAAGCTATACGAACGCGACTATAGAGTACAGTATCAAATACTACATTAACGATGAATTTAGATATGTAAGTGTGGAAAGACCATTTCTTCTGTACGAGTGCGTTTTTAAAGCACACGCATGCGTAGCGCACAAACCCAATGAATTAAATCCAATTTAGTCTTATCAAGCATCAAATTTAAATGCTGATCTGTGTTTGTCGTGCAATGCTACTTATGCACTCTACCTATTTATGTATACTAGCTTATGCAAAAAATATCTGCAAATGATTTGCGTTTCAACATCAAACGCGCCGATTTTCTGAAATTCTGCAAAGATATTTTGAATGCCGATTGGTTTTCCTCGAATACCTGGATAATGTTGACACTATGGTTAATGAATTTTATACTTTGATTTACGCAATCTGCAAGCGTTCTGTGCCTCTGTGTAAATCATCGCGGGTAACCTATCCTTCCTGCCTCAACTTCCTGGTTGGATCTTACCTTAAATGATTATTGGATTTTTCTAATTATTAATTTTTCCAGGTAATTGGATTTAATTTCATGCTCCTAATTCCACATTTCTTCAGCCTAAACTCTCTAAACGTAAATATCTTATGTATCTATGTATATAATATCTTATATAATCTTACTCTTAATCGTTTTACCACACTTTTACTTTTATTTATTTAACCAAGGAATTTATTACTACTTCTAAGCATTGTGACGGTAGTGTATCTAACAAAAGGTCGTTAACGGCATATCACAGCCAAACAGATTATTCAGATAAAAGACGAATTGAAAAATATGTGCCGAGCATAATTTTTCAATTTTTAAATGTCTGTGCTATCATATAATACTTGCATCCTCTACTACGTGGCATCTTAAAAATAATAAAATTTAGTACATTTTGACAAGTAATTGAATGCTCTAATGAGATTAAAGTATTCTACCAACACTTTCTAAAGAAACCGAAACAAGTTTCTTTTCGTTATAAGCATTATATTTGCTTCGAAATCACAATAAATAAGCGAAAATAACGTAATTGCTTAATTACAAAGTTGAAACAATTTGTAAAGTAACATTTTCCAAGAACTCGTATTTGTCGCCGCTATACTATATTGCAATATAATGTGAATTAGGATCAATTATTAAAGATTTCAACGTATCACAACATAAGCAACCCATGATAATGGCAGTGTATAGTAAATTAATATTTGGTAAAAGTGTAACATTTTATAATGTTATTTAAAATGACATACATACGCGGTTTTACTCTAATTATTTTTGTACAATGCACTGTGTTAGGCCTGATCATCATATAAATAACGTGCCATTATTTTTTTCTGTAAAGTAACGTTACTCGGGCATACTGAATACTAAAGAAAATGAGCAAATAAATCGTATAAATTTGCAAAAGCTAGTAATTGTTTTTAATTATCTTAATTACGTGTGTGTTAGGCTTTAATTTATTCCTCTTTATTCACCCAGATGCCCAATCCATCATGTGTTGTATACGCGTATACGGAAACCCGGGTGTATGCTTGTTATATCAAATAAGGTAATATATTACCTCCCTTTTCTGTCGGTTATGTAATTTGTAAATATATACAAACCATTTTAATTGAACGCAGTTGTTACGCAAAATAACTATTTAGCTGCTGTGATTTATAAATAACGCCGAATCCTGACAGTTTTTGCGTCAAAACACGACTAATGCAGTGAATTCTACTTAATTAAATTGTCTAAGTAATGGCCATCAAGAATATAATAGGACAATCGTGCTTCAAATGCTCTCCTCCATATTTGGAGTTATTCATAGGCATTCTTCAACCACGCGTAACATACATATACCTTAAGCCTGTTTGACACGACGTTAAATTTATGCAAAAATTAACGAGAAAATTTACGAATAAACTTTCTAACCAATTTACTAAACAGTTTATGATTTTCTGTTTTAACAATTTTTACTTGCACATGCGTACTAAAGAGTAGTTGGGTTTACAGCTTGATATAACCAAACTAAAATTTGACGTATTTAATAGGCTTTGAAGATATTTCAATTTAAAAGTAATACTACTATTACATTGTCATTGATTGTAGTAGTAATACTTGATATTTTGACCACGACATTATTAGTTATTGGAGCTTATGTTTGTATCAGTTGATATCTTCATCAATCAAACAATGTGCGCAGTTTTATCGCGCTGATTTACTGACACATTTAGGACAGCTTCTAAATAATTTACGAAAAAATTTAATAGTAAATTTCTTTACATAATTTTCATTTATTCGTAAATTTTCTCGTAAATTTTTGCGTAAATTTAACGTGGTGTCAAACAGGCTTTAGACTTAAAAGGCCTCCCTTCGGTGCCCTCGTCGATCAATCCAATATTCGCGAAAATCCAGAAATTGTTTTACTCCTACAGCATAATTTGGAGGCTACTAGCTCATTCTCAAACAAATCTGGATGTAGCTCCAATTTTGATTGTATCATCCGACAAGTTCAAGTACAATTGACCGTCTCAAGTAAGGTCAAAAGACAGAGATCATCACCTCAGATACCAATCCATATATTAAGTTTCTATGACCGTTGTGTATGTGTGTATAGAACATGTGTGAATATGTGTTTCCAATGTCCCAATGTCAAATAGGGGTTTGTGTCACTTTAATATCTGTAGTTGTGACTATTTACTTTAGCATTCAATGAAAAAGCTGTCCGTAAAGCAGCTTTTGTGCTATAAGTTATGATTACTATTGAGGCTTTGTCAATAATTTACGAAAATTCCAACCTCCTGTCAAAATCATCCTCATTCACTTATTGCGTGAACAAGTGCATAGTGTTAGGGCTAGTTCATAGCTCTCCGTTTGTCCGTCTGCGTTTATACGTTGACGGATGAAAATTTTTTTGCGGTTCATAGCGTTGCGTCTGTAACGTACGTTTATTGACAGATCAATTTCCTATGCTAACCGTTTTGTTGTGACAGGTCTAACCTCACTTTTTTCGTAAACGGATGAACGGACGCGTACAAAGTTCAACGTCGGTCAACTTTATCCGTTATCGGATAGACTGTGAAGCACATAAAAATAACGTGCTGTGATTGGTCAACGTACAAACGCAAACGGACAAACGGAGAGCTCTGAACTCCCCTTTATAGTAATATAATTTGAACTTGTTACTTAAGTATTCTACAAACCGATGAACAGCTTACTTCCTGATGCTTGTCGTATCGACATCGAATTTTCCAGTACTGCCACCTAACTTAAAACTTCGACATTGATATATTCATTATTTACAACCCCATGAAAATGTTATTTTCTTAGGTACAGAGCCCATATCCGTAATTTTTTAGATTAATGCCAGGACGTACTTGTGTCGCACATTTTGTTTGATTTTCATTGAAAGAGCAAGTTGTTGACTTTGTACACCTCCCATTTCCATACTTCTAGTCTCAGACGTTCTTGGAGACAATTGACCGTTATTGATTAATAGCGAATTCACTATTAAACGAAATATAAACTCTACTAAAGGCTACTCCATTAGGCAATGCAAAGGTAAACTAATACTGTACAAAATAAGTTTCTAAAACTGAAAACAAGCAAAAAATGTGTAGAATAACGACCATATAACGACATTAAAAATGATAAGCCAATTTGACAGAAGCAAGTAGGAGATACCGTGGTTATCACAAAAATTGCGAAATGTAGAACATTTGAAGCCACCTCATTCGCAGTGGTATTGTATTACACAGGCTACTTCCCAACAAAACAAAACCTTGGTACATGTTGGCGTAAAGAGAATTAGCCCTTTGCACTCATGTGTCTCGAAAGGAGTAACAATATAAAACCTTTCTGCAAGTTGGAAATTGTTTTACAGGGTAGGAGACATAAATCAGAGCAGGTGGGAGGTGACTCCTTTCAATTGAAACGCTCTGTATATATGTAGTTGAACACCAGTGTTCGTTCTAAAAAACACAATACATACTTGATTGTTTTTAATACTGTTTTTGGCAATTTACATTTCTTTCTTTCCAGTTATTAAATATAATTTGCATATTTTTGTTACGTTTAGAATCGTGTATATATACGACATACACAGAATTTACGTTGTAACAAGAATATAACATCATTCTTAATTACTAAACTAGGTATAAAGAATAAAGAGAAAAATTATTGAAATAAATACTTTTGAGAATCGTACTCCCCGATTCAGACAGTAATTTAGCACTTCTCCATAAATTCAAGTATCAAGGCGATGAGAGTGAAATATTTTCTGCAAGACTAATATGGCAGACGCCTATTTGTAGTTGTTTGTCAATGACGTTGACTGATCGCGTCGCATGTTGCCAAAAATCGAGGATGAAAACGTACTCCCTTCTCTCGAAAAGACAATCTGCTAAGTCTGCTACTTCCAAAAAGTACCGATAAAAAATTGACTAACGGAATACTACTAACAATGATATTATTAATTAAATATCATTAAATATCTTTACATGCGTACAGACAAATTTTTCTAATTTTAGTTGCCTAAAGCTGCATTTTCTAAAAGCGTTGGATTTGTATTAACATACGTATTTCACACATCGTCTTTTTTATTTAATAAAATGGTTATAAATATTTTCTTGTGTTTTTATATTTTAAAACGTTCAACTAATTTCACAATATCTCACAAAACAATAAATATTTCTTGTTTATTGGTTTATTTTAAACGGGTATTTACAGTTGCTAATTGGACGCTAGTTATTATTCATTTTTAACTTGCGAATTATAAGTAAATATGTAAATAAATAATAAATAAATAAGAAAACGCTTAAGTAGTTGATGAGTTATTTAAGTTTTCCCCTTCTCTAAATATACACATGTTAAAGCGTTCGTAATGTGCGAAAATAAAAAATATATATTATAAATTTAAAATAATTAAATCTTCATATTAGAAACTGAAAATAATGCAGAACATCCCTTTCGACATACGCAGGAGAGTGTATCAGAAAACAACTACCCTTCAAGGTACTATATATTCTGTTCACTGCACTTATCCCATCGCTTAATCCTCTTGTCATAAACTTCTGAAAAACAATTTTTTGATAGTATGCTTAGTACACCCGTCACAGCCTCTCAAAGCAACACTGTGACATACAACTATTTTCCCACAATCGGCATAAAATTATATAAAAACATGATTTTATTGTAAACTTTGACGTTTGCGTATGTATTCTGTATCTGTCAAATTCGAATCAGTACAGGCATAATTATGTCAACTATAAATGTCATATATTTAATATTTGTCATATTTTGTATGGTACCTTACGTCCCTAGGGAGAACATGAATACAGTCGAATTTCTCTAACTCGAACTTCCCTAACTTGATATTTCCTTTAACTCAAATATTTTCACAGTCGCATACGTTACGTATTGAGTTTATATATATGTATGTATACCGATTGAATGAAGTTAAAGTTTATATGCGTATTACACACACTAGCGTACGCATATTTACGTACATATACGCGTAAAAGTGGGGATAGATTTGTTGTCGCCTCTCGCTCAGTTTGGTCACAGTATAGTATCAATCTTCTCACATACATATGTATTACATACATGTTCATGTGTGTGTATTTCAAGCTTAATATCTACTTTTATTTACGCGATCTGTATATTAAGTCCTTTAATTCGAATTTCTCTAACTCGAATTTTTCTCGAAGAGATCATTCCAAATTTTGTCGCTTCCAATAAATTACGAAAGCAATACAAACGCATGGATGACCTCTGACATCTTTGAAAGATGGATTAACGAATTAGACACGCAACTTTTAAACAAAGGTAGAAAAATATTTATCTTCATTGATGACTGTCCTGCTCATCCAGCATTATAGAAAAAGTAAAGACCATTAATCTTCAATTCTTTCCACCAAACGCGACCAGTAAATTACAACGCTTAGATCAAGGTATCATAAGAAGTTTTAAGGATCATTATAAACGAAGACTTCTAAAAAAAATTAAATACTTTAGAGAACAACATTTCTCCTACAACATCAGTCAAAAAACGATTAAAAATTGTTTTAAAAAGGCTGATTTTGGTAAAGAAGATGAGGAAGAAGACATAACACCGCTTTCTCAGTTAAGAGAGAGATTACGCGATAAAGAAACTGAAGAATTAGTTGTTGAATTAAGGTAGGACTTTCAAAGATGTACTAACAATAAATTATTAGAAATTCAAATTGTATCTGCCCGATTGTTTTGGTGAAATGGACACTAATCTTTTCACGCAAACTATCCGACAGACGAGGAAATACTTGAAAGTGTATCAAATACATATGTATTGTGAATGATGAAACATTAGAAGAAAGTGGTGACGAAATTGTAAAAATACTGTCACATACAGAAGTTCTACAAACATTTAAAATTTTGAAAGATTATTTTAGTGCAAATGAGAAAACTTCGGATCATACATACGCATTAATTAATAAGATTGAAAAAACATAAAGCTTGAACCGGACAGCTAAAGCTAAACAAAAAGTCATTTTCTGAAATAAATTAATGTGCAGTTTGAATAGAGTTTGTTTTCAATATATGCGGGAATATGTATGTGTGTATTGTGTTTACAATATTGTTTATTCTTATTAACGTGTTTTTATACATATATATCATGTACATGCATATATGTATGTACATGTATATTGGTATATACTTACTTATAACGAATTACTAAAAATAAAAAACCTTTAACTCGAATATTCTGCAACTCAAACGTCTTCCTAGACTTTTGGTGTTTCGAGTTATAGGAATTCGACTGTAGTTGATCCCGTTGCCAACGGCAACGAAGTACACAAGCGGTAAATTCAACGAATCCAACGTACGTTCCTTCAATCTGCTTCAGTCACTAGAATAATGACATGCTTACGTTGCCGGTAGTACGAAAAACACATATACATACATAGCTTTACATTCCATGCGGAATCCTAGCCGCTCCAAAGAGCTCCCCAGACGTATGTGCAGAGGTGATGGTGGTTTGTCACTCCTCCATCTTGCCATTTGTAGCTTCACATTTTTCCTTGCTTCCTCGCAGATTCTTCTCCATTGTCTCCTATTCCTCATTTGTATCCTCCATCCCGAAATTCCCATGCTTCTGATGTCCTGCATAACTTGGTCCTCCCACCTTGATTTTGGCCTACCCCCAGATCTATTGGCATGTAGCATCCAGTTGGTGATTTTTCTCAACACCGAATCCCCCTTTTCCCTGTTTTTATGGCCGTACCATCTCAGTCGTTGTGACTTTATTGCTCTGACCACATCTTTCCCCTCCAGTATTTCATTTATTTCGAAGTTCATCAGTTGTCCACATTCTCCTTCATTAACTTTTTTAACATGTATTTTTCTTATTATTTTTCTTTTGAAAGATCTCAATTGGTTTTCTTCTTTAGTTTTTAGGCACATTGTTTCAGCTGCGTATATTACCACCGGTCATATTACCCTTCTATATACTTTCAATATAGTTTGTATGCTGATCTTTTTGTTTGACATTAGTTGGTTATAATTATAGTAGGCCTTATATACTAACTGAACAAAAAATATATACATATGTATATGTTACTACTCGCATTCCTTTCTACTCACACCAATACTACCTACAGTCTTTACCGCAACTATTATTACCAAGTGGCGTTGTAGAAGCTTTAATAACGTATCTACATACATACATAGGTATGTGTGTAGTGTATATGTACGTAGATGCATAGATAGGTGTAATGTAATACTCCGAACTATTCCCGAAATTGTCGCCTTCGCAATTCTAGACAATAGCTTCGCTTATAGTGTCAATTCAATATCAAATAATGTGATATCAAAGGAACTTTCTGCATAGTTTAAAAACAATCTGTACAAAATTTTATTTATAGCATTTTGCTGCTTCTTATTACCCACATGTAAAATAGACTTCTACTTTGTTTAATTTAGGCATTTAAGCATTATGTAAATAGTAGTCTTACTGTGGTTTAGTTTAAATGAGTTTATAAACATTTTCGATCTGATTTGGCAGAAATTAAATGTCAGTTTCGATTTAAACCTTTACTCAACGTATTTTCACAATTCTAAGCGATTCATCAAAATGGGGAATGGAGATATAATACTTTAGCTTGCCTGGTTGAAATTCGACAAAAGTTTCCTGATTTTGTCTGCTTGGAACTGCCAACTTTTTCAATGTGACTCGGAATAAAGTGCGATTGTTCATAGAAACAGGAAGCGTAACACATAAGAGCGGTGGCGGTAAGTCAACAGTCCGTACAGAGCAAACTATTGAAAATTTTCGAGAAATTATTAGCCCAGCACCAGCAATATCTTTGTGACGAGTCATACAACAAGTTCCTATATTACATGCCGAGCAATTTTAAGGAGGGACATTCTTTTATTTCCTAATAAGATGAGGCGTATCATGAATTGTTACCGCCTGATCATTACAAGCGTATGTTGTATTGCCAGTGGTTCACCAACATTTATTGAACAACAATGACCCCTTGAACTTAGCATTTTTTACAGATGAGGCGTGGTTTTACGTATTATTATCAATTCACAAACCATGAGAATGTGGAGTGCTGAAAACTTTCACATATTCTTTGAGTTTCCGTTGCATCCCCAAAAATTTGAGGTATAGATTGGTATTTCTCATAGACGATTGATATCCCTAATCTTTAAAGGAACCATCAATGCCAGCAGGTATGGAGGTACCAACATTTTAGAACCATTCATAAACCAACTTCACAAAGATGAGCTGCAACAGATTGATGAGATTTTTCAACAAGATGGTGCCACTTCTCATATGACTTCGCAATTGATCGCTTATTTACGACAATTATTCGGCGGTCCCCTGATCAGTTTACCTTGTGAAACTGAATTCCCGCCAAGACCACCAGATTGACTACGTATATTAAAATACTTCGTTTTTCCACAGTTGAAGAACATCATTTTTAAAATACCAGTTCACACACTTCCTAGGTTGAAACACCGAATAATTGAAGAATGTGCCTATATTACGCCCGAAATGTTCCGGAAGACGTTTGAAAATATGAAGTCATGTAAATTTGTGTTTGCTTGAAAATGGTGACCATTTTCAACATCTTATGTAATAAATTGAAAATAAACCATAAAGAAAGCACATACAAAACATTACATTAAAAACTCTAAGCTAGACGACATAAATATTGTTACGATTTCGTGGACAACCAGATTAGCTTACATATGCAATACAATTTCAACTACTAACGATGTACGTTCAGTACGTTCAGAATTCCAAAGCAACCTTTTATCTAAATAATTTTTACTCATATGGTATAATACAAACATAGTAATATTTGTCCAAAACTTTTATATAATAAAACTCTCACTGCCTCCAAATATGTAAAACAAAACCAAATAACAAAAAAAAATCTCAACCTCCAGAAGCCGCACTTTACTTTGCAACAAGGCACCAAAATAATTCTATTTGTTCTTAGTTGTATTTCTACGTGATAATTATGTACAGAAAATTTATATAAATTCTAGGTATTATACTTTATTTTCACGTTTCT
>SMLS01062870.1:0-28884 GCA_004785975.1 Popillia japonica | reverse complement strand
TTAAAGTAAGTAATGCTTAACCGTTCTTATGTTTAGCAGCGAAACTTTAAAACTACTGAAATAAATCAGAAAACAAACATGTCGTAACGACTGAACGCATTAAACAAATTTTCGCCACTGCCGACACTAATTGCTCCAACAGAGTTTTAGCGTTAAATTAAAGTTAGTGAAACAATTACTCTTGTCAAGACGACCAGAAATGAACTTTCCAAAGGCAAACAGCAAAAAAAAACGAAAAAAACATAAAACTACGGTGACGTCCATCATGCAGTGAAACTTGGGGTCGAATACGATTTTTTCCCGATATATCTGCCTCTACCCGGTTTACAATAACGGAATTTTATAAACCATTACGTCTAAGTCGTAAAAACGTCCGTGTATAGGTGCATATATCAAAGTTAGAAAAGTTCGCAACTACGTCAGCTGGGGTTTTACGATATCGTTAAGAAGTTTCCGAAAAAGGAGGCGATGGTCTAGAAGGAAAGAGTATGTTCGTATTCTTGCAAAGCGTAACGTCATTGAGTTGTTTGGCAATTATCTATACAGCTTGTCCAAAATAGTTTATTTCTTTTCCCGAAGCGCATAAAGCTGCCTAACTATGTATATTCAAGAAATAGAAGATTCATTTATTTATTTCTAAAGAGTTTTGTAAACTCTGCAACATATTTTAACTTTAACATCACGTACATACATATTTCATGGTCTCTTGTACCTGCGACAGCCGAACAAATAATGTTATAGCAAACGGGAAAAATAGGACGAATTATTACTAAAGAAATTAATTGCAGGTACGTCGTCGTGAATAAAATTGTTTACGTTTCACAAAAGACCCCGGCGATTATTGTCCCGGATAAATAATGGATGCGTCAGAAGAATAAACGTCAACTACTTTCAGGATTTCTCAGTTCCGATTCCATTCCTTGTGATGCTAGATATAAACAAGTGAAATATACGAAATTAAACGAACAAACGTTAGCGAATAAACTTGACATTTTTTCAGCAATTTATCGACATCAATTCGCGACTCTATTAGGCGTATAATGTGGAGAAACACGCAACTTGCTTAGAGGTTTTTTCCCTTTTCCGTGCTCTTTCTATTCCGTAGGTGGACGAAAATATTTCCCCGACTGCGAGAAGGAAACTTAATCAAACTTTTATACGAAATGTCTTATTTGGGAATTGGCAGGTATTATACCCTCTTATTATATCCCCTTTTTGTTTAGATCGTTTGATTAGTTAGGAAAATTCATTTTCCATATAAATATCTGTGTCTATTTCATATACTTTATTGATATAATTCCTTATTTAATTATATATAGGATCCTGTAAACACCAACGTTTTTCTAAATAAAGGTGTAAATGGTACCTTTAAATTTTAGAACTGCGGAGTGAAAGCCCAGAGAACCCTTGCCGCAATTTAATTTAACTTTTACCTGAATCTTTGTTGTTATTCTACGAATAGGCCTACTTCTTATTGCTAATAATAAAATATGGTTATAATGCAGGTTGTTAAGCTATACTATTATTATTGAATTTGTACTCAATCATTCGCTGTTAGAACGTAATGTGAATTATGTCATTTATGAGGTAATGATGTAACCAAGCAATCTATATACAACATACAGCAGGAATACAGATTTATCATTTTAATATTTGAACTGCATTGAACCTCCTTAATCTGTAGGTGTGCAACAAGAGCTCTTGCATGCATAGCCATACATAGACATATTTGTACCTTGCCTAGATTGCCTAGATTATAGCTGTTAAACGTGTATTTTTCAATTCATTTCAACAAAACTTTCAGACCAATGTATACCCAAAAACCATGAAGCAGCCCTGTTAGTCAATACGCGAATAGCGCGTTCTATCTGTACATTCGCAAAACTTTTGTTTCAATGCATCCGGTGCATGGCAGGTACTGAGAGTGGAGATTTCATCTTGCTGCATCCTCTGCGTCATGTTTTTCATCTCGGAGTAAGGTGACTCTGGAGCAAGTACATATAGTGAAACCTTAAACTATAAAGAATATAAGATATTAGAGCAAATAGAGGATCCGGCCTTGAAACTTTCTTTTTTCAATTAGACGTAGTGACACGACTGGACCGACTTGTGGCGGAGTTGTGTTTTTGGCCGAGAACATTGGTGTGGGAATTTCTTATCAAACGTCATCAGTTGTCAAAATGCTTTGGGAGAAAGAGCAACGTGCGTTAGCATTAGGAACCTACCTTTCACGAGGCCAGCAGATCGTCGTGGTGCATCGGGCGTTCCGTTTCCGGCACAATATTCCTCCTCGAGGTACTATTCCTGCCAGGGGATCTATCTTATGTGTCGTGGGTTATCGTGGGTGGAAGCTTTCACGGCAGTTGAAAATGTGTTTCGCAAGAGACCGGGAGCAGCACGGACCGTTAGCAAACCTGCAAACACCAAGGCAGTACGAGGTTCAGTTTTGCGATCTCCCAGGCGCTTTTCTTCAAAACATTCGGCTGCCGTCGGGTTGCCAGATCGTTCAGCTCGTCAAATTCTTTCTGATAAGCTTCACTTTCATCCATATAAAATGGTAGTCCATAACTTTCCAAACGTGATTTGGTTTCACGACAAACAGCATGCGAGAGGCTTCTTCGGAATTTACCTTCTGACGCAATTGTGTGGTTCAGTGATGAGGCACGTTTTCACATCCCAGGGTGTGTTAACAAACAAAATACGCATTATTGGATCGGTATCAATCCCAGGGAAGTTCATGAGAGGCCTCTTTATTCGAATCGGGGCACAGTTTGGGCCGTGATATCAAGTGAAGGGATTATTGGGCTACATTTTTTTGAGGGCCATGATTGGCAATTGCTTTCTGCCAGTTCTTGTTGGCGAAGTATGGTTTCGCAACGACGGGCCGATTGCCCCACACATCTCGCAATTTAATGGGTGTTTTGAGAATTTTCCAGGGTGACACAATAACGGTGACATCTCGTGGCCCGCACGCTCGCCAGATTTAGCCCCATGTGATTTTTTATGGGGCTACCTCAAATAGAGGATCTATAACAACCATGGACAACTATGGACGTATTAAAAAACAATCTTCGTGATGAAATAACTAATATACCGGTTGCTATGAGGGAGAGAGTCCACTTGCACGTCAGAAAGCGGCTACAACAATGCATCGGCAGCAACGGTGGACACTTGCCCAATAATCTTTTTAAAACTGTTCAATATCAAATTTCGCATGTTTGTCCATAAAGCCAATAAAAGATAATCTTAAAATGCAATTTCTACTCTTATTTTTTATCTTTGAAATAAGATAGTTTCAGTGCCGGATCCTGTAGCACTACAGATAAAACGGAAATACCAGCAATATGCCTGAATGGCATTGGGAAAACAACGTAAGAGTCAGCTGATTCATATCCTATTGGATAGTCAGGTGGCCCTAAAAACAGTAGCTTCCTATTAAATAATCTCAAAACTAGCTTAGGACCACCTGAAATACTTAAGAATGCTGATAGAGCATTAAAAAGTTTCTTTGGTGTGCGTGTATTAACGGCATACCAGACAATGAATTAGCAAACAAATTGGCAAGAAAAGGTTCTACAACAATATTAACTATACTAGAACCAGGTCTGGTAATAACTAAGACTTCAATCCGCGGTGGAGTGTTTTAGTGGACTACAAAAACACAGTACAGCTTAAAAAAGTGACAAGCCTGTTAAGAGGACATGGCTGTCTACGGGAATACCTTTTATTGAATTGGTATCTCTAAAGATGAACCTATTTGCAAACTATGCAATGAGGAGGAGGAGGAGACAATGTGCCACGTTGTATTTGAAGATGCTGCATTGGAGTAATGGAGACTGTCATTGCTGGGACCAATTAACTTACTAACAGGTCTACCGGAAAGAGATTTATCTCAGAGACTATTAAACCTAGTAAAAGGAACTAACTTGTTTATGTAAAGAAAATCACTAGGCCGCGGTGTTAAGAGGAAAACCTAACATGAACTCCAGTGCTCAATCAAAATAAATCAAATTAAACGTCACTCTTTCATTTAAGCAAGAATCTCATTTCTGCACTTGTTAACCTACTTCTCTGCCTTTGTGTTGTTGTCCAGAATTCAGATGGATAGGTTAAGATTGGTTTTACAACTTTCTTAACTATTTCGGTTTTCACTTGTTTGGGGACTGGTAAACTGTTATATAGTTTACCAGTTCTTGCTACTCTTTATTTAACATTACTCCCAGGTATCTGAACTTATCCACTTGTTCCACTATTTCCTCATCCATGGATATATTATGCTTTCTATTCTACTGTCCTATTATCATGGTTTTGGTCTTTTGTATATATATTTTCATGTTATGTTTTTTCAATTCTTCGTTCACAATATTAATATTCTCTTGTAGCTGCTTTTCTGTTTCTCCCAATATAACCATGCCGTCTGCATAGCACAATTCTGTTAGACATATGCTTTTCATGTTCCAATATCCAACGTTATACGGTTTTACTCTGCCCTTACATTTTTCACTATTTCATCCAGTGCCAGATTAAATAGAATAGGGCTAAGAATACAGCCCTGCCTCAATCCCATGTCACTGAGAAATGGTTTTGATTTTTCATTTCTCACTTTTACGTAGCTTTCGGTTTTTCGGTAAAGGTTTGTATGCATTGTATTAGTCCCGTTTCAATACCTCTGCCCTTCAAGGTTTTCCAAACATCTTTTCTTCTTACTCGATCGAAGGCTTTTTCCATATCTATGAATATCAGAACTAATGTCGTCCATGGCGGTTTAGCAAATCCGATTTTGAGGGTCACACCTCTCTACACACGGTACTAGTTGTAAGATCTGTTGGCTAGAACTGAAAGCCTCTTTAGTCTACAATGACTGATCAGCAGACCTACTATCATTTTAACAATTTTCCTGTCCTTAACCAGCAGGCCTCTTGTAAATTTAGGCTTCTGTTCCTTTAGAACTAGTTTTGCTTGTCTTTGTCCTGGTGATCTGTGCCACCATTCCCTGGACTTGTTGTGTATCCAGTTGCTGATAGATTTTCTGATTTGTGATTTGCTGCCGAAGGATGCACCAGCCTCGACGAATCGTCTTGACAAACCTTTCCTGTCCAGATCGTCTGCTGCATCATTTCCCTTCACGCCCTTTCGCTGGGAACCCAGGACAATATTAATTTCCCTTTGGAGCCCACCTCATTTAAGGCCCCTACGCAGACCCAAACCAGCATATAGTGAGTACTTGCTGAAGTAATCGCTTTGAGTGTTGCTTGGCTATCCGAGAAAATAGCGATTCTTTTACCTGGCTCGGTACATCCTTCTACTTCTCTAACGCAATGATGAATGAATGAGAAGCTATATAGTGGTTACCTGGTTTTATTCGAGAGCCAAAGATGTAGTTGATCAATACTGTTGTTTAGAGATCACAGCTTTGCTGGCGGAGCACCCTATATATGTACATTCATTCTATATCATACATATATGTATGCATACATCCGTTCAATCTCCTGTTTTTAACAACATAAATATCAATGTTTACTATCGCACTCCGAAACGCTATCGTCAACATCAAAGACTCTTTCAGCTTTAGTCGCGTCGCAAACCATACTTCTTCCTTTCGCACGCGAAATACCGCAATTCTGCAATTCCTCTTCGACTTATCTAACAAAGATAAATCGGATGAAGCGCATATTATGGTGCTAAAGCCGTCTCGCTCGCACTACCACACTAGATTCTTATTATTAAATTTCCAAGCGCAGCACATAAAACTCCGAATTGCGCCCATTCCGTTCCTTCTTCGTTGATGGTGGTGAATCGTATTTCTGCAGGTTCGTACGCGATGAAGTCGTAAAGTGTGCGCCTGCTTTTCATTGAGATTGACGTAACAAGAGGCGGTATCGCACAGAATACCTTGTATATCTATATAGTGAGAGATTAGGTTAGACGGAATTGTAAGGTGTAAAAGATGGCTTGAATATTCATGTTCAAATAAATTTGTCAAGGAATATATGAGGCAAATATTATTATTTGATGGCTGTGTATACAAGATGGGCCACACAATATGAATAAATGTTGTTTAAAACAGTGAGAGAAATCTAACAAACTGTGCGATTAAGCTAACGGTTCCCATCTCACTCACTTCGATCTCGAGCGTTTCAATTAGTGTCAACGTTTCAATAATACCCGCAGTACATCGCCTTGCAATTAACCTATATATCAGACGGCTAATTTCGCAAATAAATAGAGAATTAATTCAGCGCGCTTGAATTCGAACCGTTTCTTCTCTACGGCGATAGAAAAGATTTCAATCAAAAGATTAGAGTGGATGAGAGAAAAATGAGGGAGCAGCAAGTAGCATGAGCATGCGAGACAGACAACGTAATTAAACGAACATCGATTGCGATCAGAACTAACAATCTGAATCTTGAGAAGTGGAACACTCGTCATATAGATTAGGGCGGTGCTAGAGGGTGTAGAGTTCGAACAAGGATCGGGAAGCTGAGGAGAACGATTTGCCTCTTGTGCTTGTGCAATATATTCGAGAAATTGGGATTCTATTAAAGTTTCTTGGTGTAACTTTATTGTGAGCTGATCCTTATAATGAAGATTGTTAGATTTAGTGCTGTAGTTAATGTTAACTTACGGAAGCATATAGGTACCTAAAAGTTAGCAAACTAACTTTAACATTCGGTATAAATTCTCTTTTCTTCTTTCGCGAAAATGATTTTACTCTAGTCCGTACGATAAATTTTCTTCATTTGCTTAGCTTACAATTAGTGCAGCACCCGATTGGTATTACAGCAGAGTGATAAATTCTAAGAAACAGATAACGTGATCAAATGGTAGTTGCCTATATTACAGATGTACATATGCATGACGTGGACTGACTATTTCTGTACTGCTTTATCTCTACAATAATTATTACAATTTTGTACTAGACTTCTCAATTGTACTATATCTTGGCACCTAGTTGAGATAGAACGCCTCGTTTGTCCAATATATTTTTGATTACAATTCTTACAATTGATTTCGTAAATGGCCGACTTTTCCGAAGGCTGAATCTTATCTTCAAGGTTACCGATCAGACAAATTAGTGCCCGAACTGTAAACTATTGTAACATCTAATTCCTTGAAGATTTTACTCAAACCTTTAGTGATTATTGCAAAAGAAGCATGAGGGAGGGTAAAAAAGTTGTGAATTCTTTCAAAAATTCTTATAATTAAACTTCTTATTTAACTTATAATAATAATCTCAAGCGGGAAGCCATTACATTTAGTTGTGTCTCTTTTGACTTTAAACTGTCCCTCGTACCTAACCTTGTTCAAGGGAAAGGTGACGAGTTTATGAACCAAAAATATCAGAGTTGAGTTTTGTGTTGGGAATGTAGCAAAGTGTACTGGTTTCCTTCCTATACACGACAAATTCTAAACGATTCTTATTTCTAATTACTAATGTACACACTGTTTCACAAGAACGTCCGGTCGATTCTGCGAAATCCTGAAGCACTAAAATAAAAACAAGACTGTAACTAGAAAGTCCATACCCAAATCCACTGTGTCATTACCTAGTAAGGAATCCAGTCACTATTGTTTTCTAATATGACCTGGCAACGGCGCGGTATACTAGCAACAAGAGTTTCAGCATATGATGCTGGTAAGAAACGCCATAACTGCCGAATCTGTCGAGATAGCTGCTTCAAAGTCCAGGTACGTTCCATAAACGATCACACATTTCGATAAGATTCGCATCTGGAGATTGAGCTATCTAATAAAATCACACGATGCCTTTTTCTTCATGCCACGTTGTACACCTCCGACTACACTGTTTAGGGTCGTTATCCTCTTGCAAAATCCAATGATCTCCTCGCTTGTTATACAACTTTCCAGCACTTGGTAGCAAACATTTTTGGTAGATTTTAACCATTCTCTGTAAAGAGGTGTAACGCTCTTAAACCCCTTTCACTCAAACACCCCTAAACATGCCAACTTATTTTGAGTCAACAGGTCCTTCAGGTCTGTTAAGATGTCTCGAGTCGGTATACTAGGAAAAATGGAATTAACATGAAAAGAAATTAATATTTTGCTCTCCAACAGCAGAATATTTGGAATTTCTAAAATGAACTCCTGATTGCAAAACATGTTGCTGTATAGGCAAATTATTAAATTCACTGGTCAACCATTTGGAAACCTTAGAACTCAGTGCATTAATCGCCGACACAATTGGCTTCACCAAGTTACGTTACGTAAACATTCTATGGAAGGAAACAATAATTTTTCCTCCAATGTGTTTCGAGTACAGTACCATTAACATATGTCAGTCATCAACCAGAAAGTCTGTATGGTTACAAAAAATTCGATGTAAACGAATATCGAGAACTAACTCAGAACCTAGTAGTTTCATGCTAACAAGGAAACACAGGCAAGTGGTGGTGACCGATTTAAATGAAATTTGGTGGGTTTGTAGACTGATGCAGTGTGAGAACAACGGCAACTTTCATAGATTTTAAATCGCCCGTTGTCAGCGGTGGGGGCGACCAAGAGCTAACGCTACCTTTCGCTATTTGCTTTAATATCTCCAAAACTATAAGACATCAAAAAACAGTTAAGGCAAACATATAACTGTTTAATGAGTACTAAAAGATAGCGACAATAGTTTTAAAATAATGTAGGGGGCGGAGTACAAGAACACGGCATTAGGTGGCTGGAATTTCTACTACAAATACCACTGCGACATTAAGCTCCTCTTGTCACGAGGCGTGTTTTTGTTCACATTGTTTCCTAGACTTATGTACATATATCACAGTAGTTACTAAGTTACACATTTTAGGTTATTATCACATTATTACTTTTTTATGTATTTTGTAAAGTAACTCTATAGCAGCAATGCTGTTTCTTAAATAATTACATAGAACAAAAAAAAATCTAATTTAAAAATAAACTTATTTTTATAAATCTTGTGACGTCCAAAAAACTCCCAAAGTATGTACATTTTTATAGTCAAAGGCCCAGTAATCCCAGTAAGATGGAATCCAGCAGTTCCTATGGATTGCTGATACTGTGATGTTATAAATCGCAGTTTAAATTTCGACCAAGATGCTCTCAATCCATTGCTTCTGCTGAATAAAGTCTATGATATCACCAACGATCTTTGCTGAACGCCTTATTTTCTAATTTACAATTTATCGAATATAGATTTAAAATTACTATTAAGCTGTTGAGAGACATACGCTAGTTAAGAAGTAGTGTGTAGTGTAGTATCTCTTCCGGCTTTCTGGTTTGCCTATAATATCAAATTAATGATGAAATTTAAGAAAACTATTCGTCGATCCAGACATTACAGATTAGAGTTAACCATTCAATAAAACAGAAAAACGGTTAATGGTGAATATAACTTAGGTAATCCAGAGTAGCTTTGCACACAAAAATTAAAGATATGAATATCAACGGAACGATACATAACAATATACTTTCCAATCATCAATGATCTCTCTGCTGGTTCATCTATCAATAATTTTAAAATGATGACAGCTGAGAATATGCTTCGTACTTTTGACGGGGATCGTAACCAATCTGTTTGATTTGGGCAGTATGAATGTATGTATATGTCTCGACTGTGTCAACTGTGCAGACTATAATTACTTATTAGGAAATCCTACTATAAAATTCCTTATTTAAGACTAAGAATCTGTAAAGTTTTAAGGATTTACAGCAAAAATATGCTTGAGAGAGACTCAATAGCAAGAGTTTATAAATAGTTATACCTTTCTTTTTAGCTGTCAGCTTGGACTTAGTTAGAGCTGGCTGATTTTTGAGCTGTAATTTATCAGGAATGTAGTTGTTGTTAAATATCGTTTGCAATTTCAAAATAATGCTTAAGTCAATTTTTCGTAGTTGCATGATAATTGGCGTTATACTAAATACTTTCGAATGAGGACCATACGCTATAAAGCCTTGGATTTCAAGTAGAGGGCTGCATCGATGATTTAAGAATCACTATAAAAGGCAAACGTAACGTTTAATATTGGCTCGCATTCAGAATGCTCTAAACCTGATTGTGGCATTTGTAGGATAAGCTAGACATATCATTCAGAAAAAGAACAAATTTATTTCTACCGACATCTCAACCAGAAACTTATGCATAATATTATTCAAAGGACATTGAAAAGGGTCACCTAGGAACTGAAGGCTAAGCTCTGTGGACCTAGTTATCTATTGGAAAATGCCTAATCACATAAGCATTGTTAGTATAATGACCAAAAACGAAAGAGAAACTAAAACAAAATCTGCCACAAAAAATTAAGTATTACAGGCGCAATCTAATCCGACTGCGCCGATGGACACCCTGCTAAACCTAATTGCCTCGCACCTACAAGTGAAGACGGAAACGATGATGGAGGCTAGAAGGAAAGGGAGAAACTTAGGAATTTGCAACAAACTTACGGATCGAGATAGAAGGTTCCTCTGGAGTTAAGTACTAAACGCTTCATTTCTGTCAATACTACGTCCGCTACTTGATGGACAAAGAAAATTACGAAGAACCAAAAATAAAGGCAAAATGGAGAGTGGACGTCACCAAACTGATTAAATTTATTTAATCAATCCCAGAAAATTTGAAACTTTCTTCTAAGGTGCCATCAATGTGTACACAAAACCATACAGACCAACCTTTCCTCCCAACTGTACACACCATTTCGTAACATTTCTAGTTGAATTGCACCAATTTGCTCCGTAATATTGTCTTTTAATTCTCGTAACGTTGTTGGTCGTCTTCTAAACACTAAAGATTTTAAATAACCTCACAGCCAGTAATCTGCTGAGTTAAGACCAGATGATCTAGGTGGCCATTAATTTGCAAAATATCCACTTAGCACTAGAGTTTGAATACATCGGTTAACAATTCTTTGACTGGCTGGAAAATCCGCGGCGGTGCTCCATTTTGCATGAAAATGATGCAGATTACAGATACCGCTTCTCCATTCTGTATTTCCTCCTAGAAATACGGACCAATTACAAAATCAGCTGTCAAGCCGCACCAAACGGTGAGTTTCTAGTAATGAAGAGCTTCTTAAACGATTTCTTGTGGATTTTTTGCACACTAGATTCTACAGTGTTGAGTATTAACTCCACCATTCAGAGTAAAATGTGCCTCGTCTGTCTATAAAATACGAAATAACTATTCGGGTTCCATCTGAGCCATTACTCGCAAAGCAAAATTTTAATTGTATGTACTAGAACCAAACTCTCTATAAAATGCACGAGAATAAGTTAGCCTGCAAGCCAGTTCTAAACTCCTTTATAAGCTGCATTAACATAAATATCATTTTATACGTGCCTCGGGCTAATAAATAGACATAAGCTTAGCTTAGCTTCTCCTACTGATAATCCCACCAATAGTACAGTACCAAAACCTCCTCTTATTTAAATAGTTGAAAACTAAGCTGTATTTAATTATGACCACGTTATACATATTTCGAACTCATACTTTGTACTACATACAATTTCTAGTAATTTCAACATTAATTCAGTTTCAAGCGCATACATTTGTATATCCATCAAAGGTGTTGTTTATATTCTCCAAAGTAACATAAACGTTGTCGTTCACAATTATCATATCTTTGCCTAGCCTAGGTTTGCAAATTTAGTGGTTTCCATACCTGCGTTAGCTCTTGCCTTAATTATAATTACTTCGAAGAGACGTATGGTTTTCTCCGAGTTGAAATGCCGATCGCTGGAACATGAACGACGTTAATTAATGAATCAACGCCCTTCTCCAAATACGCTTCATTAAGCGCACAGTTCGCAGTCGAGTCGTATTCATATCTCGAATAAGTCTACAATACACCCCAATCATTACTAAAAGACCTGGGTGATGTAATTTATTCCATACACATACATATGTTTCCAGTCTATTACAATATTTTAAAGTATATTCCTGACAAACGGAAGTAAATCTATCTACCCTGAAAAAGAAATCGTGTAGAAAACTTTTAATGTGATTGCCATTCTTTTTCCTCTACCGAAAGTCGTTAACGCTTTCCCTTTACCGCACACTTGATTTCTCCAACATCTATTAATAAAAAATGAAAAATTTACCGTCGCTTTGATGCAAAAAAAGACGAGAAAACTTGGAAACAAAAGACTTATTCTTATCCCCACCCGAAAACTTTGCAAAAACTTGTATTGAATCGAATCTCGGAGAAACTTCGCGATAAAATGCGCGCGTTTGGTGTAAAAGAAGAACGTAAAAGTGTACGCTACGTATTTCAGCTACCTTTGCCGATGTTTTAACCCCTCACCGATCTACTTTATACAGTTTGGTGATTTCCTACGTTCTGTGATCGATTGAAGTTGTAAAGATAGTTATTTCAATTTGCAGTAAGTGGGAGCCATGATATTTATCTTTAGCTTTGGAGTTGATAACTTTGGAAGCAATAAAGGCCTGAGTAAACTTTGTATGTTAGGCTTCAGCAAATGTTTGATCACAATACCACACTCTGTGTCAAATTATGATCCTTTTGCACTATCAATAAATTAGAATACTACAGCATGCAGTGTGAGTACTATTTGTGAATAAGTTTTATAATTATATTAATTATGTGATTTGAAAGCAGATTTTGGTAATAAAGTACTTCTGTACGAACAAAGAAACGGAAACCGTTTAGAATTTTTTGTGTGGATCAATGTCTCGGAAGACTTCAATTGAAACCGATTGGAGCAAAGGCTTGCGTTTTTACACCTTTGTTCTATTATTCTGTCTATAGAGATTTCTCGAATGTCTATATCAAGTAAGAGTACAGAATTCTGCAGCCAAACCATGAGGATATAAACAGAATATCTCACTCCAAAGGCTGCAGTACCCAACATACAAGTTTCTTCAAATGTTGCGACACTTTTTCATATCATCTTTAACTTTGGTTTGAATTTATTAAGATTGATCTGTCAAATTTTGGTGTAAGCAGATGAAATAAGGTGTAGTTGTTGGTTCTCTACGTCATCTGATTCTTTTACCTCGGGGAGGTTATTGGGGGCTTACGGCCGACTACAGCACTAGCGAGCTGCCCAATCTACCCCCAGTTGTTGTAAACCGGCCAAACTCTTTGCGATCATTAGACAAATGTGCGACATCTAGAACATAGTGAGTTTGGGAAGACAAAAGAAAGCATTGGTACGAACACATAAAGAGAATTCATATAAATCAAATAGTCTGGATTGCGTTGCAGGAGAAACCAAGAAAACGATGCTCTTCGGAAAGGCCGCCGGAGAGATTGAGAGGCAGCTGAAACTCGCTATTGCAGGAAAACAAAGAAAACTGGTTACTCCACTCCATTTATGACAACCCTAAAGTGCTAAGGATAGCTACAAGTACGAACTGAGGAAAGCATCGATAAAGATTCAGTTATTACATACTATAGAAAGAAGAATGTCGAATGACTCTTGTGTGAGTACAATGGTTCCCGATGATACCCAGTTTCAAATAAAAATTGTATAGTCGTTAAATTTATGAAGAAAAGTTAACTTTAGAACTCGAGCTGGAAACTTCTTAAATAGAATTGCAAGTGGGAATGAAAGATGGGTACACCACCTCTACCTCTCACTACTTCTCACAATATAAGAGTTTATGCAATGAATTCATAACTGCTCTTCACCATCCAAGAAGACACAATCCAATTTTCTTCGGGAAACTTGATGCAATTTTTTAAGACGCCAAGAAATGTTCTTAACTATGTGCCAAAAGGGAATTATTAAGACTTTGAACACGGCTCAGAAAAATGTGGTACAAGATGCATAAGACGCAGATTATGCCATAACAGAATCAATGAATACGGATTTCAAGAATTATAATACCCAGCTGGCAGTCCAACCGCAATCTCGGTAACTATTATCCCAATCCAAATTCAAGAAACAGTTGAGAGGACAAATGAAGATGTGACAAAGACGCTGTAGAGCCCATTCTGAAACACTGTCAAAAGAATTCTTTTCTGAAAGCATGATGATATTAAAAAAATTATAGGTACTATGATTCGTGAAATGATTAGTGATTACTCGTGTGTTAATATTTTGGAACAATTTTCAGAATAACTAGAACAAGGTTCCGTTGCCGTTTGTATAACTATATCTTTGGGGACACCATAGCCCCAAATTTGATTTATAAATGTAATAATAGTTAGAAGCTGGCATGTCCTCAGAGATGCAGTTGTCATGTCATGTGATTGTCAATATACACACCAACACATTTAAAAATATAGTAATACATTGATACATTGATATAAAAATACCAAATTATGTTCTACTGATTCTTAATATTGTTACAGGCTAAAACCTTATCCATTCACATCTTCAAGGTCCGCTAACCTGCTTGGTGTGTCGTGATCCTCCTAACCGGACCACCAACAACCATAACAGTGGCGTCCGTAAGTGAAAGGAGAGTGGGGCAGAAAGCGGCGGAATGCACGCCAATGTGCATCACGCTGACCGGAACGAGTGGCGTCTGCCCCCAGACGAGACGCTCCAGGTTGCTGACCCCAAGGCCAAAAAGGCCGAGGTAGGTGAGGAAGAGGTCAGTACTCCAATTTTATCTTCCTAACAAACAGTTTAAAAGCATCTCGAAACGCACGCACGATCCTTTTTGACGTGGCGTGATGATGGCCATTCATCAAAAGTGCATCCATCTCAGTCTACTGTTATATCTACCTCTTGCTCTGTTGTTGGGATTGACGAAGATAGTTTTGGAAAAGTTTATAGCAAATTAAATTGAATTTGACATTTAGATTTTTACAACAATGTGTCATATGTCAACATGCAGCAACCAGTTTATTGTCTTTCTTTTATACGAGCTTATTTTGACGTTTGCTTTGCTAGAAACTTTTCCAATCCTGATATAGTGCATCGTGCATTTCTGGTATGTATTTCTTTAAAAACGGATTGGAATGAGTAAATAAATTGGAATGAGTACTGACTGATACATAGTTTTAGTACACTATATCTCCTTAGTTGCTAAGTTATAGATATAAAACTAATAATTAACAAAAAAATAATTTAGTAGTGAATGTGGGTTATAGTAAATTAAAAGATTTCTTCAAACGTTAATTAATACAATTCAGATCCAATATAGTTTACACCTAGTCCAAAGAGTAAATATTTTTTGAAATGTCTATAAAAAGTTCTATTACTTTTGAATACGATAAGGTCTGTATACTACTTACAAGGGGAACACCAGGGTTGTCCGACACGGATTTTAATGAATCTTAACTACGTTATAGAGGAACGTTCCCTGAGTACCCATGTGCGAGCATGTATCTCAACGCGTCCTAGTTTCTAAGGAAGTCAACGTTGAATGAACGCGCTAAGTTCATTCCTTTATATCGATCATGTTCGAGAAACCAGCGTGGCAGGCGTAGATCTTATCCACTGGGCTACGAAGGCTTGCTTGTTGAGAGACTAACATTATCGATGTAAAGAAATGAACGCGCTAAACAACGTTGACATTTTCAGAAACTAGGGCGCGTTAGGATAAAAGTTCATACCTGTGTACTGAGGGAAAGTCCCTCTATAACATGGTGTTCCCGTTGTTAGAACGAAAAGCCTAAGTCAAGTCGTGACTTGACGATCCGCTGATCATGCTGTCAGCTTCATCAGAAGTTCCGCTCTGTTGATGCAGAATCGTTCCTGTCCGATGAACCGCACTATTTCTTGTATGACAATCTCGTAGCACTAACTTCCAGCTGTTGCTGAGTCTGTATCCGTCTTCACGATTAAAGCTGTTGCTATTGTTCTTCATTATTTCTATAGACTCGCGTATTATCCTTGGAGGGTAGTGGCTGCTCCTGGCTAATACCTTCATGTCGCTGTAGGTTATGTTGTGGTCTCCTTGTTGTCGCAAGGTGTTCTCCTACTGCAGAATTCTCGTTATGTCCAAGGCGTGCTTGTGCTTGTGTTCGATTATACTGCATTCTACATATACTCCGTTCGCTCTAGCCGATGCAACTCTTCCAGCATTGATATTTCAGTTCGTGTATACCTTTGGTTCTTAGCTCGGCAATGCGTCCTAGTTGGGAGGAAGTAGTTATTCCATATTAGCCACTGTATTGAAACGTGTGATGTTTCTTTTCTCTAAGATCGTTTTGAGTCTGCCTGTATCCTGCTGCTTCTTGTCGGTGCAGGTTGTTCTTCTGTTTTCGTTTACTAAAAAAAATGTGTTTAATTTAGAGGAGATAAATAGTACTTGATACAAAAGATATTATCTCTTGGTTTATCGTTTGGGGGAAAAAGTTGTCAGACAAAAAGCAATCTCTATAAATGTTGAATGATCCTATACAGCACTACAGCAGCTATTAACAATATGAGCATAGAATCTTTTGATATAGTTATGTTCTACAATATATTGTGTAAATATGTATATGCAGAACAAACATTGTTGTGCAAGTGGAAATTGTATAATTGAATATTGCTCCCATGTGGCATATTTGTCAAATACGAGTTACATACATACATATATCTTATTGTTTGACCAACAAAACTATTATTCGGCATTTTACTATCAATAAAGATAGATTTTTAATTAATGAATGAAAATACGAGAACTAATGTAAACAGTCATTACAGCTTTTACCTCTCTTATTGCCCTTCAAAACTTGTACATCTGCGGTAGACAGAGATGGGGAGATAATACATTCTGTATCAACTAGTATTGATCTACTCTACAACGCAGTATAGATTACGATATAGATTTGTATTGGGCGTAGTGTCGGCATAAATTATGGTTACACCCTTTTACAGTAATGAAAGTATGCGATGTCATACAGACGATACCGTAATTATTCTAATTATACACTTAACAAATTTTAGCATGCAATATATGTAATAACAATCCCTCTATTGTCCATCTGGTTAGCCAAAATAAATTAAGAAATAACGAAATCTACCTAATATTGTAGCACAACAATTTACAATATGTAAATCTAATTTGGTATCTGATATATGTAGATACTCATTCATTAAAGAAAACATCAAAGAAAGTGCATATAGAATGTATACTTCTCGAACCAACGCAGAAGTAAACAAAATAATGGGCTATAATGATAGATAACAGCTGATAGACGCATGGGGACTTACCTTTATCGAAGCATCGTATTATTTATTTACGTATTCTCTCGGATTCCTTACGTTCAAAGCAAGTGGGTTCTCAGTCGCAAACATAAAATGCACTTCAGTAAAGTACCATTCTTTTTATACTAGCAATTCTCGGTCTATTTCAATTAAATTATTCTGTCACTTATAACTTGTTAGATACATGGAATGCACATTAAAATAGCAGTAGCAATTCATGTTTATACATTTAATACAATTTCCTGGATACAGAAAATTCTATTATAAAACAAAATTGAATCTAATTTTGTTAAAATTTCATTACTGAAATGAAGTTACTTAGAATTTCCTCTTAGACACACTTAGTCACATTTTACTATTTAACCATATCTTATATAAAATTTCTGCTCGTTCCATCATCTCTTTGCTGTACATGGTTGTCCAGGTACATGGTTGCAATATAATTGGTGTTGTTTTACGATCCACTTATTAACCCTAGAAGGCACATCACGGGCCTCCGAAGCCCAGCAACCTATTGCATCACTGTGTAAACATTTTTAGGCGTGCATCCTAGGGTAAGTGGCATATGGCAGTCTTCGTAATACCCATGTAGACTACGTAGTGGCTCCAATCAACAATTTCATTGCCCATCATACCCCCTGCCCTGCACCCAAACCAGGTTGACCTTGTTGTGCCTGGCCAGAACAGTTAGGTTTTGCAGACACTCCCATGCTAGTTTGGAGGCTATATGTTAAGAAGCTAGAGCCTTCAAACTTGTCTAATCGTCAGAGAGAATGCAAATCGTTTCCTCTCGCGGTTGGCATCGCAGACTCACCAACGAATAAGTTTTTATAGTTTATATTTCTTTTTCTATTTGAACTACCGTGGTGTATCGCCCAAGTGGTTCGCATGCTTTGTAACTGTAGTTTTTGTCAATGACACCAACGCCGAAATTCATACTTACAAGTTAAAATGACGTAACGCATGAACAAAAATAAAGCCCCGAACGTATTATTATAGGAATGGTGGTCAGTATGCAGTTTTCGAATCTTGTATATAGTGGAGGACAGTATTGTTAGTATCTTTTTCGCTGTTGTGAAAATAACCAACGACCTGCCAAGTTGAGGGCTTCTCATGGTCCAAGTTTTGGAACTACGTTGTTTAGTAATTCCACCGGGTCAAGAAATATGGGCTGATATGTTTCATTATACAAATATTCAGTTCATTAATGACAGCATTCCTGTCGAAATGCGTTGCCAATTATCAAAATGTTTGGTGTCCTATGGGTGATTCAGTGTTGTATTGTTTCATTATTTTGTCCTGGTGCCTTAATTGTTACATAGTTAACAGCATAATATCAGGAAATTGAGTATATAGTTCACTACCTAAGCACAATTGAAGGTTCGTTTGTAGCTTCGTATGATTGATTTTCCTCTTTCACTATGTTGCTTTCGTGAGTGTTTTCTTTGGATGAAGTTCTTTTATCATAGAGGTGGTTGTCAGGTGGATTCTTACCCATAACTTTAAGCTCTAGTTAATGAGCTGGTTCTTAACTGTACTTTTACTAAATCAACCATTCAATATGTCTTCGAAGTTATGTTGGTCTATATCGTCTTATGCCAAGTTCATGTATTGCTCCTCTGGCTTAGCAAAACGATCATTTGCCTTGTGTCCAGAAGAATTTTGAAGAGTTGGGATATGCTGGATTCCAATAAGAAGTTTTATGATGTCATTAACCTCATTAACCTCGTTACTTATATCGTTCACATGAGTATCTAACAAGGGTACACATTGGGTAACACATTGCTGCTGGAGGGTAAATAATGCTCGGAGGTCGCCATGTATTCAAGCTTGAGATGCGAAGGGACTATTCTATTCCAGCAGCTTTAACATCATGTTCTACTTCAGCATCCATGTAGGACTTTATTGAGATGGTCTCCTATCTGTCTGACACTAGAGAGAGGATGATGACATTAGTTATCGTACTCTCTCTTAGTCACGATACTACAGCTGGTCCACAAAGGCGTTATTATACTTAAAATGCAATCATTAATGTACTTTATTCTCCATACGTCATATCAAGATTGGAATAAAATTAATTGACGGAAGCTTTAATTCCCACTATAATTCCCCTTTTTAATATATGAGGTGTATTTTGTTATTTCCAAGATGACTGCCATAATTTGAGGTTCAATAGTTTATTTACTCACAATTACTCCCAGAACAAATTAATTAAGCTTAATTTTTGATACAAATCACTGTTTACCTGTTTGTATATGTTTCTATAACCGCAAGTCATGTTCTATACCAACTGTGTTACAACTACTATATTTATTGCTATAACCCACAATTCCAACAGAAAAATTGTCTAATAACCTGCCTTAATTACAGATTAAGAATATTATATCTATAACAAAACAATTCTAAAATTAGACAATTTCTCAATTTTTTATTACACAACACCTATATGTCTACACTAGAATTTATAAAACCCAGCTATTTAGTGATAGTAAAAGCACTACAGCACACACAATTCTATAGAATTACAGAGTTTTTTGAAACAATTGATTCTTGTGCACTGTAGTTTAGTTTTTTCTTTTATAGATACTTCTAGAATATTATTCGATTAGTTTTAATGAATGAATAACAGTTCCATTAAACAGCAAACTACATCAAAATATCCATATGAATATAACCTAAAATGCAACTAATTTCATTCGTTCGAAAATATGTATTATCTCAAAACAACTAGCGTAAGCTTATTCGTATAATTAACAATTTTGGTCTTCCTTTCATAAATTCAGCCGGACTTTAATCAACTGCTACATCAGTGAGATCGCCTTACAAACTCTGCATAACTATATCCAACCATTAATTATACATTACGACATGAAATACGTAGGGTGTTGCTGTAAAATCATAAATCAAATGGAACGTGTGGCAGTTTTCATGGAGCGTATTTTTAGACCGTAAAGTCTAATTGTTTTTAAATGATTGCTGTTGTTACATATTGTAACACGAATATTATTCGACATATTTCGGTGGTTAAAACATTTTAAACACGCAAATTCTTTCCGAGATATTTGTTGTAATAATCATCAGTCGATGAATGTCATTTTATAGAAAAAATATAATAATAATAATTTACGTAATATTTAACGCATTGATTTAACAATTTTACTAAAAGTGTATAATTATATTAAAGGAATGAAACGAAAGAATAAGAAACACTTGACCATAGTTTGAGATAGTTGACATTTGATAGACAATAAAATTCTGGTACTTAACTAGAAAATTTTAACACATGCAAGTAATGAATTAACAGAAACAGTTCCAGTTGTAGCAGCCATCAAAAAACCGCAGCAACATACATATATGTGTTATAGTTTGATTGATTAGTGCAATGTGGTCGTAGAGTATTACGTGGACAGTTTAAAAATTAATCTAGATTATTGTGCTACAAACTTTAAAAGCAATAGCCAATTATTTACTAGGTTAGTGACGTTTATTATTACACAAGAAGAGGTCTATATAAAAAATTGCAAAAAAAACTCCTGAAAGAGGGAAAAAATGTCTGGAAAAACCATATTGCAACGCATAAAGGTAGTATGCAAATTTTAGAAATGTCAAAGTATATCTCAGATTTGGTTACTTTTTCTTCTTTTCTTTAAAATGGATATTAGCTGAAATCACTGATATAAAACAAGGGGCAACAACAAGGTGGCAACAGAAAATCACAACAAAAAGAGGAAGTTTGAATTAGGTTGCTCGCTGCAAACCTAGGATTTAGCATGGTGCATTATGTTCGCTCAAGAGGTGGCAATATTAAATACAGAGCATTGCGCTTGGATACAGGAAACAATTGCATGGGGTTTTGAGGATACAATACGCAAAATCCGTATAATTGATGTAGTTTACAATGCTATTTAGCAATAACGAATTGGGCCGTATCAAGACATGAAAAATGAAAGAACAGAAATGATAGGAAGTTAAGCACAGCACTGCTAAAGTTAAAACTGCACCTGAAGAAAAATTTTTAACTGATAAACTGCTGGCTTGTTTAGCACCCAGGGCAATGTGGAAGAACTAATGGATATGTCCTAGGAGACATAGAACTAAAGTGAGAAATATTAAATAAGAGAGTAAAATAAGTAAGATGTGAAAATCTAAAATAAAATAAAAACAATATATCCAAAAACCTATTTAAATTGTTAACAGACTATTACAACAATTACTAGTTTACAAATTTTATAACGAAATTATGAACCTTACTATTGGCTAATGAAACACAGCGAATATTGAAAAGCGTTCTGTAGCTAATTTTCCACCAAATGATAAAAACATTCCAACTTCGCCTTTTGTTAAATGTTTTATTGTCAGACTTTCATTCCTATTGTTACCAACTTCCCAGAATACAGCAGGTTAAGATTTTCTATTAAAGACATAAATGTTAAGACTAAATTCTCGTATAGTGGGATGAACATGATCATATACGTATATTTCTGATTTACGAGGTTACCTTTGATCAAGAGGCTCGCACTCCATCGTCTATTATATTTAGATAAAACTAGGACAAAACTTTGGCTTAGTCAAATTAATAGTCAAAATAGTTAGACAGCGCTATCTTTACTGCACAAAAGTGCACATACCACAAAAAGTAAGCAAGATAAAGTGAGATTCTCACATTTTCGAAAGTGTAGTTCAAGTTGGATAACAACTCTTTTGAAGCTTCAACCAGCAAAAAAATTTGGTATAATTAAATTATCAAATTACGAGAGCCAACTTTACGGCCCCAAAAAAAGCTACAAAAATTGCTATCATCAAATTGCTTATCACAAAAATTTATTTAAATAAGTTTCTAAATAGAAGACAATCAAATGTCGAAACATTTAAGCAACTAGATAAAATATCCCCATCAAAAATACAGAAAGCCATCTATCAATGCGAGATTGTAACCTAGAAACACAGTTATGTTGCAAATTTTAAGCCAGCACAAGCTTCATCCTTGTAAGTTTCATTTTGCGCAAAGATTGTCAAACATACCTGAAGATGTTGGTTTTTTTAAGGCTGGTAAAATTATGTGTGTTTGATGTTCTGACACTGTCAACTTATGCACCACTCCCAAATTTCTTATTTTTACAACTATCAAAATTGTAAAGCGAGGATTCGTACAAATGATAGAATACGTTATGTAAGAATTAGCGGAGTAATAAATGAGTGATTGACAAAAATATATAGGATTGAATGTAGTGTTATAATAATACCAAGTAGTAATTTTGAATATGGGCTAGACAGAAGACATAGGGAGGCGTACATATCAAGAAAGAACAAATGTCACAAATCAATTCTACAATATCAGCAAATTATTCCTGTTATTCGTTGCTGTTTTTCGTTTGTCGGTATCGTACCCGGCGCCTCCACCAAACGAAAAGTGTCCCGGCATCACTGTAACGGGCAATTTGCTAAAAGAGGGCACTGGTTGGTCAAGTTTTAGTAATAATCGAAATTTTCCAAGCTTTTCTCAATGTCGCCATAATCTGATTAGCAGGTGTACCAACAAATTTTGAAACACCCTAATTAATTAATTGATTCCACAAACTTTTTATTAAGTCTTCATTAAATACTTTTACTTTTTATTAAGATAATAATAATTAGCTTTACAACCTAAAACTAATATGTTGTGTGTTATACAACGTTTCAGCAATACTTTTGCCCAACTCTATTACATTCAAGCATAACTCTATTCTCATAATTAAAACTTCTGTAGAAAGTAAAAAATTTAAATTAGATATTTTTTCAGCATACAGAGGAACCGCAAAGTTCCGGAACAATAAGCTAATTAGTTCCCCAGAATTAGAATTCGCGTAAATTTAGAACACGAGAAAAACTTTCCCCACATCGCGTTAGTCCTGTCAGAGGACCCACAACCTCTAACCTCATTTAGGGGCTGCAGCGGCGGCGGCTTAAATGCGACTAATTTGCCGGACCCCGAAAAGGACAAGTTAGCTTTTAATTTGCGCACGGACCGAGAATCACAATTAAAAAAGCTACGACTGAAGCAAAAGGGAAGACAAAGAGTAAGAAATGTGCGCAGTCAAGCGGGAAAAGTAATAGTAAAAGCACCGTGCCGGGCGATTATATATCAAGCTTTGTTCTGTCCTTCTCGTCTTCCTGCTTTCTTACTAATTTTTTCTTAGCTGGGGAATAGGCAAGGAATCGCGTTTCTTTTTACGTTTCTGGTTCACCGTCTGTAGCAAATCGTGTTCAATCGTGCGAAATTAGTTGCGATTTAGGAATAATTAATGTCTCCGAGTAGTTTACACGGTCATTCTTTTTCATTAGGACGAACATACAGTTAGAAGTACTAGATTTAGATCTAGAGATAAGATTTAGAAAGGAAGTTTGCTCGAAATTCGATTGTGTTTGATTAGTAATTATAGCTAAAATTGGTTTTTTATTTGAGAAACATACGATTTCATCAAATAGAGAAAGAAATTAAATTAATTAAAATACGTCCTACGAATAAAAAAACAATAGTATCAAAAAATCTACTAACAAAGGGAACACCGCGATTGTCCGACACGGAGCTTGATGAGTCTCAACCATGTTATAGAGCAACCACCCCTGAGTACTCAGATACGAGCTTTTCTCTTAACGCGCCCTAAATTCTGAGAAAAATCAACAGTGTTTCGCACCTTCGTTATATGTATAACGTTAATGTTGGTATCCGCACAAGTAAGCTTGATGTTCGCCTACGACCCTGCTGACTCGCGTTCGAAATTAGTCCATTCCATATCAATTTCTTCGTTCGATACGCCAGAACACGATAAAGTCGACGAGCGCTAGCCCAATTCTATAAATGACAAAGTTTTGCAAGCGTGCCGTCGCATAAATAACACGAAGAAGCACATTTCAGCAACATTCCAAAAAGGTGTTCCTTCCTCTACTAACAATTGTGACGCAAGCCACGAGTATTTAATCATTGGCACCAAGGCATGAGCGAAAGTTGATTTATGAATAATTTGCATTGAATATAATTGTTAATATTGTGCACAATAACACTGAAAAAAAAATTATTAGCAGGAATCGAACGTGAGTCACCAGGGTCGTAGGCGTGCATCCAATCCATGCATTATGAACGTTTATTTGTACGAAGGCTAACATTAACGGTATATAAAGAACGCTCCAAACAACGTTGATTTTTCTCAAAAACTAGGGCGCGTTAGGATAAACGCTCGTACTTGGATATGCAGGGGAGGTCCCTCTATTACATACTTGAGACCCATCAGGATCTGTGTGGGAACCCTGGTGTTGCCCTTGCATTGCTAAAGAAATAAGGAACAAGATGAGTACTATAAGAGACATACAAGACAACTATAATAATGTCTAACCTAAAACAAATTATACTATAAGCTGCATAAGTTTGCAGCAGACTAACAGACCTTGCTTTCCTACGTACAACAAAACAAGCAAATGAAAAAGTAAAAGACAAACAATAACATATAAAACGTTTATACAAACGGGATCAAAGGAAGACCATGATTATATTAACAATCAAGGGCATCTGTAAATAAAAATAATTACGCATAGCAATATTTGGACACAACATGAACGAGAATTACGCAAACAATGGAAAATTATTCTCCAATATTTCGAACCAACTATTAGACTTTATGACAACTTAAATACATTTTTTTAATAAGAAATATCACAGAAAATAAAGAAATAGCAAATCCTTAAGTAATGTATGACAACAAATTTTAAATAGTTACAGATAAATCAATACAAAAACGAAGAGTTCTGCAACAGCAATTGCAAGAAACAACAAACTCAACCAAACTAATGAGACGATAGGAACCTGAAAGTAGTAAAGAAAACCATTTAAAGCAATTTGTTAGACAACATGAATTGGATGCATGAAAATAGAATATCTAAGCAAATATAAGGTACATGCATGAATACATACCAAGAAGAAACAAAAAAAGTTTAATTGCAAAAAGTAATTTTGCGATGTATCTGGCTACATAATTTCTAGCATAGTGTCCACAACCATTTCGGACATTATATTTGTTACTTTTGCTAGGATTGCTTCGCATTATTAATTAGAAACCTATAGCTATACACTTGACGTAGCCCGCTACAAAGATATCGGCTGATGCAAAATTTGGCAAATCATCACGACACTAAATAACGTGGCCAAGAAACAACCGATTGGAAATACGTGATATGTGTGCAACGATTCCATCATGTTGAGATCATCCATCATCGACCTGTTGCTAAACAGCCTGTAACCTGTGGGCGCAAGCAGAATTTGCTGGTTACAATTATTTCAATAAAGTAAGACTCCCACACTCAATAAAGTAAGACTCCCACACGACAAATACGCTCCACCACTCCCACCATTGCCCAAACTTTTGCTTGGCTGACTTATTGCAGAAAGTTTTCTTGACGTTCATAAAATCGAGTAAATGGAAATGATCTTGCTCACATGTCAGTAAAATACCATTTCCGATATCTTTTGTAGCATAGCCAAACACATTATGATGTAACATTTTTCTCCAATTGTGCTCGGATAATTGCAAATGGGTCGCTTACTTCAACAAAATGACATGTGGTGATCGCTAAACGGTCCTCCCTACTCTTTCAACATTTTTTACTCTTCGAACAGTTCTTGGTTTTTCCGTACAGCTCAGCAACGAATTATTGCATAAAATCTAGGACTAAACCCATTAGATAAAGATTATTCTTGAAATAAAAGTCAACAGCAAAATCCACACGCTCCTCAGCTGACTAATTCTATAGGGCATACTGAAACTTTTCAGATAGCGTATCTACAATGACAAGACTAACAGCCGTTCAAAATTGGAAGGAGATACAAGGTTTTGAAAGGAATAGGTTGAACGATTTATAGTTATGTAAGTGGAGATTTAAGAATGTAGGAGCTGTGTATAAAATTATATATAGGCTGTCTACTTAAGCTGGCGCGATGTGAAAGACAATAATATTCATTTAGTCACATTTGACACCGAATGTGTAAACAGGCTGTCCACAAAGCGAAAAAGTTGGATAAGATTTCTTTTATGACTTCAATTCTAAAGTAAATTTTGCAAATCCTACTTGACACACGTTAGCTCTTATCTTAATTAAACAATCATCATACCTCAAATGTCTGTTGATGATTCGTAACCTTTCCCGACGCATCCTAATGAATAATATGTAACAAGATAAGTATATAGAACATTTATTTTTCACACATATGTAAGTGCATAGTACATGCATTGCAAATACAATTGCTATTGTTGTCGTAAGTAGCAACGGTTACTTTCAATTCGCTACTGCCTCAACGTATCCACGCACGTGTTCAATCCATGTAATTGTTCGTTTACAGAATTCTCTTAATACTCTTGTACATATCTCGGGAGTGATTTCTTGAATCGTTTCCTTATTATTCATTCTAAATGGTATATATTTCTAAAAGCTCCTAGTTGATATACCTTCTCGTTTAAATAACCCCATAAGAAAAAAATCTAGTGAAGTAAGCAGATCGAGCCGGCCAAAAAGTCACAATCATACCTATGTATGATTCTACAAAACTATCAATTCATGTTTACTACTCCAAACAAAAAAAGTCCGACTGAGGTTTGGACTAAATATGGACCAATTTTTTTTATTTTTTTTTATTTAAGGCCAAATCTTTGCCGAGAATTGTCAGCTTATTCAGGGCATCAAAAATGAATTACTTAGGAAGTTCCATCTTCAGTCCAAACCTCAGCTAGAGGTTTTTTGTTTGGAGTCAAAAGCGTGAATTGATAGTTTCGTAGTAACGTGTGCTTCGTTACTCCCTTCTTTAGGTATGATTCGTTCATTAAAAATATTGTCAAGGTAGTCCCTAACATCGTGCCTACTGTGATATGGTACACCGTTCTACTGGAACCATATCGGCCCGCTATGGGTAAATCAATTAGAATATCAGCCAATTCATTTGGCAAAAAGTTCAAACAACGGTCTGCGTTCAGAGATTGGTTTTGAATGAATACTGATCGCGAGTTTTTATGGAAAAATGAGGGTTCACATCCCTCCACCACCTATAATTTTTGGGAACTGACTTTACTGTCGAAACTAAACGTTACTTCATCAGAAAACATAATACGTCTTGCCATGAAACGGTTATCTTCCAACAATCCCTGAATATCACTACAGAATTCATAACGTCTTAATCTCTTGGTTGAAAAATATGAATCAATTGTGGCTTATATGGACGATACCTATTCTCTTTTAAAATTCTTGCAACAGTATCGTTAGGATTCGGTAGCAGCGATGCTGTTTTCGCAATAAATATTTAGGATTTTCAACTACAGAAAGCATTACCATCGTTGACAACCTGCTTTAGACGCTTGTTAGTATATTTGTTGAAATTATATCCAGTTGTTTTGAATTTATTAAAAAATTTTCTCACTGTTGACTAGTGAATCTGTTTGTGTGGATACTGGTGATTAAAGATTTCAGCAGCTTCTCGAAAGGTTTTATATTTGTCACCCACAAGAAATACAATTTCAATTTTCTCTTCTAAACTTTTTCTCTTCTAAACTCAATGTCGCCGGCATATTTGATTATTTGTTACTACACTGACATTCGGAAAGAGAATTGTCATTGTCAGAGTAAACTAGATTCTAAAATATATCGTTTATTTTTGCGTATTACAATAAAAAATTCATTATTCTGTTGGATATTACTATATTATATGTTTATTTACATACATACATTGCCAAAATGTTACATTTGAAGTATGATGACTGTTTAATTAAGATAACACAAGTAGGATTTGCAAAATTTAATTTAAACTTGCAGTGGTAAAAAGATTCCTATCTGAACACCCTGTACATTCAATATCAAATGTGAATAGGTATCTAGTTTTCGAAAGCAGAGTTTTTATAAAGAATTAATTTGTCTCGTAAAACTTGTAGTAACCAGGTTTTCCATATGCATCTATACTTATATGTATTGCAAACGCAGAAAGATATAAACATAAGATTTCGTGTACAACATTTATATGAATTTCACAGTAGTTGTGGAAATGTAGAAGCACGTTAAAAGATTCGGCAGATGTTAATGTATGTACTTCCAGAATATAGGATCTCAATCCGATCGAACATACCATGAATGCATACCCATATGGAGCAATTGTAGTGTATACTGACTTTGTATCACTTCTCCGCCAAATTTAATTCGGATATTCTAGTTTTACAATTTGTGCTCGTGAATTATATTTAACAATTTATTTTGTAAGGAAATTGTGGTGATAAAATCGGTAAGCTTCGTTTGTTTAAATACTCCGGTACCCAACTGTTCAAAATGCCAATGTTGTATTGTAGCGACGGCAATTTGCTTCGCTAACAGAGGCAACAATTGTCGTTAAAGTTTATAACCGATGTAATTTTCTGTAAATTTCCTACTAAATTCGGTACAATTGTACTAAAACCGCAGCACTGCTTGATATTGGTTCTTAATTTCAAACACAAATTCTTTAACAGTTTATATATACAGCGTGTCCCAAAAAATTTTATATAAATGGGAGAAAAAGTTTATCTTGCATTTCACAAAAAAAAATATTCTTGATAAAAAGCTCTGCATGACTTATAGATCAATAATTAAGTACAAAATTTTTAAAACATTGCCTAGAATACAGAGAAAACTAAAATCATGATTTGGAGTAGGGTAAAATACATTCAAACTGTACTGGAGTTAGACTTTCCACGACCGATATTATTACGTCGGTTTCAGTATCTTCATTTCGAATCCATGCTTGATGTTTTTTTT
>SMLS01062867.1:0-16104 GCA_004785975.1 Popillia japonica | reverse complement strand
TTTTTTTTTTTTTGTTTCAAATTAAATGTAGACGTCTTTCGTATATATGTAAGGAAAGTATCCTCAGTTTTATTTATGTATAAATTTAGCCGGACATAGTATTGACAGATAAATTAATATAAATGTCAAAAACATGTCAATTTTAATTAAGAAGTATCAAAAGATAGTTGTAAAACACTAATCTGGAATAAGTAGGTGAATAAGAACATAGAATGTTGTTTCTTTGATATTCCAGGTTAGTTTCAGTTATTACGTTATATTTTGTTTAAATAATAAAAGCTTTGATATTCCAGAGAAACAATTCTTACAATTATTTTCACCGAAATAACATACATAAAATAGATAGAGTATTATATATATTTGCCTTTGAATAGCGATGTATACGAGCCGATTTCTTATACATAATATTATGCTCCGCCGGATTTACATAACAATTCCTGTTTTGGCATTCGAGAGCGGATTTTCGCTATTTTTAGGACAATACATACATATATTCTCTATTCTATTCACAAAACGTCGCTTAAATTTATTTTTTTTTGCGTGCAAATATTAAACTTGGATTTTTTTTCCTCCGTGTCACACGTCAATTACAATCATCGAGTGCGCCGTGACGAACTACGTTCTTTTTTTTTATTTATCGAACCGATATGTTCCTTTTGACAGGAAAAAAAACCACTTCTAAGGAAGTTTTAATCCCTCGTCACTTTCGCCTGGCGACCCCCTTAATTAGAACTCCGCTCCCTCTTAATATTTAAATGTTTGGACGTTCTTTTTTCTTTTTATTTTTTTTTTTTTTTGAAAGGGGAAACTTCTCGGAAAGTATGAGCGAGAGATGAAATTGGATTATTTTTGTTGACGCGAAACGAAGCGGTCCTCTTCCACGTTAAATTATGCGGAAAAGTTTTGTCGCATCGTAATAATATAGGCACCGATGTTGGGCGATGATATAAAAGCAATTTGTTTTGCAATCGATTTAACCGAGACGAAGAGAGAAATCGCTAACGCAGGATATTGTCTCCGCAAGAAAATGCTTTATTAAACTGTCATCTGTCACGATGACATTAGCGCCATTTTTTTTTACATTGTAATGCAGGTTCTTCCATGTGACATACGAACTGTCACATTGACAGATTATAGTTGCATTGATGAAGTAACCTCCTAATTATTATTTCAGAGCTGCCTTATTACAGATGGCATCAGCACTGAGAAAACAAGGAGAATTAGGAGATGCTCAAGATTATTGTTCAGTAAGTTCGCTCGAACGAACTAAAACTCGTATATCCTTAAACAATTTTGCAGGAAGCGACCAGATTAGCCTTAGTTTCAGGAGACCAAGCGACGTACGCGCGCAGCATACGAATCATGGGCGACATCTACAGGAAGAAATGCGATATTAATGTAAGATCACTTACTAGAATATTTTCGACGGAATAAATTTCCTAATTTGGCGCCAACGTTGCAGAAAGCTTTCCGCCAGTACGAGACGGCTATGGGTTCGGCGGCGGCAATGGGCGACAGGGTAATACAGATGGAGTCCATGGACGGGGCGGCTAGATGTTTGGAGGCGCTCCGGTTACAGCACAAGATCTGCAATTGCAGACCGCTGGAGTTCAATACGAGATTGTTGGAGGTTGCTAGTTCGGTAGGGGCCAAGGTATGAAATGATGGTTTTCTTGTTTTACATTAATATAAATATAATTTTCTTTAATAGTTGCTGGTACGTACGGTTAGGATTAGATTATCCAGGATTTACCACGCCCTGGGGGACGAAGACCAGCGGTTGCACCACGAAAGGGTGGCGTTGAGGTTGCAGCAGGATTTGGATATGAATTGCGGCGGGTGCGGTTCCCCTTACGGATTCGAGAGGGATAGTTTGGAGGCGTTACCCTGTGCTCACATTCTACATGCGAGGTATTAACTATTATGATCAATTAAAAGTTAAAAGTTCCCGGCTCTGGGCTATTGCAAACAAAACTGAGTTTCTTAAAAATAAATATGTACAGCCTCCTAACATTGTTTGCTGTTGTGCAGTTTTTCTTCTTCGTTTTTTTCTGGTTCAATTGTTATTTTCTTGGTTTTTGGCCACTTAAAACGAGCCAACCCGATCTTCGAAATCAAATGCTGAATAAGTTGATCTTGAGTTGTTACAATGGAGTTCTTTTAGGGGGTTGTGCAGCTTTTCTTCTTCAGATTTTGTGATTCAAGTTTCAGTTTCGTAATTTTCACCATATTTAGATGGTTCCACTTCGAATGAACCAACCCAGTCTTGAAAATCAAACGTCAGATTGGTTGATCCTCAGTTGTGACGGTGGTGATTTTTTTTCTTCGTGTGTGTTGGTTGAGTTTTTATTTTCGTAATTTTTACCATATTCCAACTATATTTAATTTGCAATTAAAGTTAATCGAATGCTAAATAAGTTGATCTTGATCTGTCCTTATGATGTTTTTTTCTTAGGAGTTGTACAGCTTCTGTGCTTCACTTCCTATGATGCCGTTTCCATTTTTGTAATTCTAATAATATTTAGCTTATAGCACGACAAATTTCCATTCAAGTGAGCTAACCTAACCTTCAAAATAACCAAACATCAAAGAAATTGATCTTCAATTGTTACCATTGAATTCCTTACAGTGTTGAACAAGTTTTGTGCTTCACATGTTGTGATTCAGTTTTTATTTTTGATAATTTTTATCAGATTTATGTTGTTATGATGATCATTTTAGATTTATTCTGCATTCTTCCAAAGTTTTACTAAATGATATTAAAAAAATTCCGAAAATAAACACTTTCTTAGTTGGCCCACTGACTTTTCAGGATTTTTTAGCCTTCCAGCATCCTTGCTTCATTGAATAATTGAGAAAAATCAATGTTTGTTATCCCCTTTTTTCCAAATCATTATTTTTGTAGTTGCTCCAAATTATTTGAGGGTTATTCTGCATTGTTCTAAAAATTTAACCTTTTATCGTGTATACTTCGTAATAAAATTCACAAAAATAAACTCCGACTTGTGCAAAATTATCCCCAACCCCCTCCCTTTTCTCATAATTCTAAATTTCGTTGGAGTTTGTTCTAAGATTGGGTTTGATTTGATTTGATTTGCACACTGGGTACGGATCGGGTATTGCGTCATCTCCTTAACACCGCGGCCTAAGGCCTATTGTATTATTGCGTACTTAGTGAATTTATTTACAAGAACAGGTTTGTCCCCTTACTAGATTTAATAGTCTGTATGGTAAATCTCTTTCTGGTAGACCTGTTGGTTGGTTAGTTTGTTTCTGAAATGACTGTCTCCGTTGTACCAATGCAACGCATACAAATACAATGTGGTAGGCTGTTTCCTCCTCCTCATTGCATAATCTACAGATAGCTTCATTTTTAAAGATTCCGATTCTAAGCAGATATTCCCTTAGACAGCCGTGTCCTGTTAACGAGCTCGTCACTGTTCTAAGCTGTACTCGGTTAAGAGCCAGACATCCGCTACTAACTGCTGGGATGGCTGCCTCATCATCCCTTTGCTGTGTAACTGCCTTCCAGCGTTGTTCCAGTGTACTTGGTGCGCTTTTGTAATCCACTCAGTTACTGCACCACGTTTGCAGTCTTGGTTATCTATCGCCAGACCCGGTTCCGGTCCAGTGAATTGACTGGCAGAGCTTCTTCTTGCGAGCTTCTTCGCGACTTCATTGCCTGGTATGCCCTTATACCCCGACACCCACACCAAAGTGACTTTGTTGTGTTTTGCCAGAGTTTTTAGGTTTTCCAGGCAATCCCAAGCTAGCTTTGAGGTTATCTGATAGGCTGCTAGAGTTTTTAGGGCCGCCTAACTGTTCGATAGGATATGTATCAGCTGACCCTTTGGGCACATATCTCTATTGTTAGTATTTCTTATTCTTCATGATTTAGGGTTTCCTCATACATACCAGCCCTAGAATCTATCGTTCTCTTTCACCCGTCATGCATCACCAGATCTGGGTTCGGATTCCCGGTTTTTGCTTTTCACTTCACTCCTCCCAATCTACAACGTTGAATGGTTTATCAAAGGAGAGTTTGGGAATCATTGTATCACAGCCCATTCCAAAAATGGGGTTTGTTATCTCAGTAGTTATTCTGGCATGCTCCGAAGTATTCTGGGTTCTCCAATTTCCACCGCATTTCAGTCTATGTGCCCCTATTTTTGTCCCTCTCCCCCTTATGTATATGTCCAAGGGGGGCAGGTTTTGCATGGTCTCCATAGCAGCTGTTGGCATGCTTTTTGCAGCGCCAGTGATATACAGGCAAGCTAACCTCTGAACCTTTGCGAGTTTTGCAATCACTTGCTTCTGTGTAACTTTAGTCCACTAAATCTGGCAACGGTAGGTGAGCATAGGTCTTACCACTGCAGTGTAATATTTAATGTTTTGCCAATTGTCTTTCTAGTGGTCATTAGTGCTCGTTTGCACTTGTGTATAGTCTGTTCAAGATGTTGATTCCATGTTAACTTCGTATTAAGGACCAATCCTAAAAACTTTGTTTCTTGACTGAATTGTACTGGTTCGTTATGAAGTGTCTGTGGTTTTAGGGCATCCAACTTTCTTGTTTTCGTAAAGGGTACCAGTGTTGCTTTCGCAGGGTTAACTCTTAGGTTTTCCTGCCTATACCACCGTTCTATTCTTTTCATAGCTCTTTGCAGGAGTTTTGAAATAGTTTTCATTTTTCCCCACTATGAGTATTGTAATATCATCTTCATACCATAAAATTGTGGTAGTAGATTAAAATTTTGGAACTATATAAAACAAACTTGTGGAAAGATAACCACAAGTTGTCGAAAATTTGTCTTCCTCAATTTTCCTCATAAGCTGAAAGCGCTATAAGCCCAAAAATTTGAAACGATGTTCAGAACAATTTGGGACTTTCAATTTCAAAAATAAACACTTTATTGTCTATTTTCTAGATTGTCTATTCTAGTCCAATACCTTTTGCCATCTTTTCGGCAGTAACATGATTCCACGCTCAAAAAATTCTTCTTCTATGTATCTGGTAAAAAGCTGATTCAGCTGATTTTCAACTTGCTCATTTCAAATATAGGTTTTACCGTTTAAAACATTTTCTGAAGATGCAAACAAATAATTAACAGATGGTGCTGAATCATTCGGTTTGTCCAACTGATGACGGAATTCAATTCTTAACTTCCCTCTCTTTTGTTTACCCCACTAGGTGCGCATACGAAATCCTACGCGGCAAGAACAAGAAGAAAAAAAAGGCCTGTCCGGATTGTGATAAAGTTAGTTCTAAACTGTATCTAAATTGCAACGATTACAACAACACATACAGTCCAATTCCACTCTCCATATGCTCTTCTGACAGCCACTGTACATCCCACCAAGCTACCAGTTCGGTATAAGGAGATCTTTTCTATACATACATACATACATACATACAATTCCGATTATATATGTATATGTATTCAAAAATTTAAATTTAAAAAGAAAATATACAGAGAGGATTCGATGAGATTAGCGGTGATTCAAAAGTATATTTTATATATTATATATGTGATAATATAACGGTTTAAAACAGATTAAAGTTAAAGTGTAAAAAGCCATTTTACGGGATTTAATTAATTTAAGATTTGATAAAATATATTTATGAAAAAAGAATTTTTGAACAGTTTAATAAATTTCGTGTGATTACTTTTGAATCACCCGGTATATAATTATATGCTCAAATATTAATTTTTAAGCCCTCATTAATTTAATTCTCTCTTTTAATATACTTAAGTATTACATAAATTTTATTAGAAAAAAATAAATAAATAAATTTAAAAAAGTATATACATCCGGTCCTAAAAAGTGCTAACATTTATTTTAGGAGCGAGGAATTGTGCTAAATCCCCAAAATACGTACAGTACATATATAGTAGTTCCCCTCAATTTTTACTAACTTACACCTTGAGCACCAATCACTATTAGATTAAAAAAAAAAGAATAACGAAAAACCTGTACTAGAAAAAAATACTAAAAAATCATTGCACTCTTTACGAAACTTACTTATTAAGATTGCACACGCAGATTAAACCAGAATGAGACATTTAAAAAATGGAGAATAACTAAAATAGATCTCGTGTTTATTATTGTATTATTACATAGGAGGAGAATATTATTAAGAGATGTTAAGGACTTTATCACGATTTAAACGATTGTAGAAAAAGTGTGCTCTATGTCCCAATATAGTTCACTTTTGCGGCCTTAATTTATAAATGAGAACACAACATTATAGAGGAACAAAAGATTAATGAATTAAATTAACCTCGTCTGAAACAAAATAATAAATAGTATTAAGTAAGATGAAGTTATGAATTATAACAACACTCATAAAACTTATTACCAACCTAAATAAAATAAAATATAATAAAATAAAAAGAGTGTTGGAAAATATTATCGTTATAACATTAATAAATAAAGTTTAAAATATGCGGGAAATTAATGAATCTGTACAGCATAGTTTCTAGGGTGTATCTAATATTGTAGTCGTACAATTTATACAATATCTTAGGCTGTGTAGATAATTTAACAAACAAAAAAATTCTAATTAAAACCTAGATTGAAAATAATAACCCCTTAAAGAGCATAGGCTCTGATATTCGTTAAAATCCCGTATATACATATATATTTACTTTTATATTTTTATTTTTAAAATTAAATATAAATTAAATCGCCTCAAAAAATAATACAATCATATATTTTCCCGAATATTTTATATTATATAAAAAAAATGTGATTGCAATCATCCTCGAAAATGAAATTATGAAATAAGTTATAAAATATTTTTTTTGAGCTGCAAATGCAATCTAGGCAGTCAATTATTATATTAATAATAGGAGGTATTGTTTTGATTTATGTACGTCAATCGTGTTACCCCAAAAAGAGGAGAAAAATATTAAATTAATATAAAACGAAATGTGGGATAGACGAGATAAATTAACAAAATTTAATGTGCAAAAATAATATGTAAATAATATTATTATACTTACATAAAGTCTAAAAAAACAAATAATATGTTAAAAGAATCGTTACTATTAAACTGAATTAAAAGAAAAATCACTACTATGAAATTCAATTATATTATTATATAAATAAATAAATAAATAAATTATAATGATGTACAGAGACAAACGAGAAAATATATACATATGACAAGAATAATGCTGTTTTATTTCATTCCTTAATTCACGGAAACGAATTTTTTACATTGTAAATCAATCTTTATTGCCAACTTATTCATCTGTCAATGTGACAACTATGATTGACAGACTTTATGGTTAGTAACGTCGACAACATTGCAGTCAAATACTAAAAATTCTTTAGGCATTGATATGTCAAGTACTTTTACCATTTAAAAGTTATTTAAATCTGTCACTTAACTATATAGTACTGTAAATACTAGATACGTATTTCGGCAACTATATGTTAGCATCTTCAATAATAGGACTACATTGTGTTGTTATCGTTTGTAGTGCTTATAGTGTTATGGTCACTGTGTCGTGCATTTTCGAGAAAATTCATCAAAAATCTACAGTTGTAGTATAAGCCCCTGCTTTAAACGTCAACTATTAAAAAGACTTGACATTTAAACATCAATCGCTAGAAATTCGTTTGATGGTTCTTTGGTAAACGTCAAATATGACAAAAACGATTAACATTTTAAACGTCAAATACTTTTGTGGCTCAAACGTCAAATACTAGAACTATTTTAGACATTTAACATGAAATATTTTTGAGAATTATTAAACGTTAAATAGTATAAAGAAATATTGTTGAGGTTTAAGCTTTAACTACTGGAAATGTTTTTGACATATAAAGATCGAATATTAGAAATCCTTTTGATATTTAAACGTCAAAGACTAGAATTCCTTTTGATATCCACATATATATAAAGGGTTTTCAATAAGAATGGAAACCCACGTGATCTCTGACGTAAGATGACGTAAATAATATGTTGGTAAAACAAAAAATATCCCTAAGCTATCTAACCGGTCTAACCTGAGTCAAACTGTCAAATTAAATATCGACTAGCAGATATTTAATTTGACAGTTTTTATACGTCTCACTTTGTGTCGTTCAGTCGTTGCTTAGTTGCGAAGATTTACAATGTAAACCTAACCTGTAAAATTTTAATTGTCAATATATGTAAATAAAAATTTCTGGAGGATTTTTATTTTTAAAAATATGTATTACCATACTGCTAAATGGGTTGCATATCAAAAAGAGGTCACGTGGGTTTCGGTATTTATTGAAAGCCGGGTATATCAAACAATAAATCTATAGCACTGTGCTTGACTTTGAAACTTTTCAAGTCAATAGAATTTCTATTTTATAGTTTTGACATTTAAACGTCGAAAAATAGAAATTCTATTAGAACGCCAAATACTAGAAGTACTTTTGGTATTTGAATGTTAAATACTATAGAAATATGTTTGATATTGGAACGTGAAATACTTTTATGAATTTTAAACGTCAAATACTAGAACATATTTTGACGTTGAAACGTCAAATATACGAAATACTTTTGAGATTTAAACATTAAATACTAGAAATTCAATTGAATGGCAAGAAATACTTTTGGCATTTGATCGTTAAATGCTTTAATAACTTAAACGTCAAGTACTAAGGACTATTTTTGACATTTAAACATCAAATATAAGAGACACTTCTGACATTTAAACAATCTGATAATAGAAATGCTTTTGACATTTAAATGTCAAATAATACAAATCGTATTAGAACGTGAAATACTAGAAATAGTTTTGGCATTTGAACGTTGAATATTTTTGTGATTGAAACGTCAAATATGAGAAATCCTTTTGATATGTAAACGTTAAATATTAGAAATATGACAGACGTTAAATAGCAATGAATCTTCACGATAATCTTCTCCAATAAACGAGTGTGACCATGAAGCTCCATCAAATACTAGAATAAACAATGGAAATTAGAAAAAGCAATTATGAACACGTTTACCAATAACAATGTATTGATTTATTTAGTTTTATAGAAATCCCTGCTTCCTATATTCTCTGTTTATATACATACTTAGGTAGAGCTAGATTCAATTTGATAAACCTGTAGAAATGCGGTTTAAATGTCAAATACCTGAAATTCTTTTAATATTTAAACGGAAAATACTATAAATCTTTTTGACATTTAAATGTCAAATATTAGAAATACTTTTGACATTTAAACGTCAAATATGACAAACACGATGCCAATATTATCTACCAACATGACAGCTATGATGTAATGTAAGAGTATAATCTCATATAATGAATTCCTGTATTTGGCAAAATAATTAAACGCTACGATACCATCAACAATCTGTCCCCAATTAGTATTAAAGTGTTAGGAAAGAATTAAGCTTGTCCAATTTATTGGGATTAACTTTAAAAAAGTAATAAAACACGAAAAATTCTATAGATCAACATTTATTTATAACATTTGTTTATTCTTTTTTTTCTCTCATTTTTAATTTTCAGGATTAATCCATTATATCTTAAAATATATCATTCTTTATCAGAATTACAATAGAAATACGCTCTTAAAAACTACAGTTGTCAATACAGTTCATCTGTTAAAATTCCTGAAAAAACGTGTAAGTACGTACGAATTAGAACGCTATATGTATAGAAGGAGACACACACATAAAACGTGTATTTGAAAGCCATAACAGCAACATCTCTTCGATTTAAGTAACAAATATAAAACAGCTATTTTCATTTTTTTAATTCACTTCTATTTACAAATTGATTATCACATATATATTTAGTATAATACTGATTCCTTTCACTTAGATACATACATATGTACATAGATGTCGCTTGAACTTATAAATTATAGATTTCTGCCGTAAAACTTATTGTTTTGCAATTTACTCTCGCCATTCATATTTCGAAGGGTTAGTGATTGCTGAACGCGTCAATATATAACTAACAAACTTGTATGTGTTGGGGAAATCTCCGCGTTTCCCAATACATAATTTTTAAATTATCTTCTCGAGAGATTCATTCACGCTGATATGTTACATCACCACACGTTAAATTTTGGTCATAATTTACTAATATTCTTCACCTTCCTCATATTCTCCAACTTGATCTCCAACCATCCGTACGGTATGATCGCCGCTACCATGACGAATCCCAACAGGTACAGTTTGCACCAGTTGCATAGGAGACCGTGGAAACCGAAGGCGACTCCCATCCCCAAGAAACGGAAGAAGATGCTGTTGGCGAAAGCCGGTTCCCAATTATCCGTGTATAGACCGGTTAATAACGCTGAAAAAACAATTTACGTTTCCATTTAGGGCGAAATGGTAGTTTCGCAACAGCTTACTATAATTGAGCATTTCCCAGATGGCGTTGCAGACTCCCCAAGCGGCCGAGATCACATAGAATAAGGCTGGATCGTCGCTCATAGGTTTCCAGATCATTTGCACCATGATCAGGCATATGTGAAATGTGAAGCCTACAGCTGTATTGGAGGATGTTAGTTTTCTAATTTAGATGTGTTTATCAAAAACGATTTACCTATAAGGTAGTATCTACGGATACTTCTCAGTAGCATGCTCAAGGTACAGGCTGCTATTGATTGTAGTAGGCCCATACAGAGGAATACCAAGTTTAATCTGTGGATTCCCAATGTGCAGATGACGTAAGACTAGAAAAAAGTACGTATACAATAAGAGCAATTAATGGTGCACCAAAAAGGGGAGTATGAGGGGTCTATATCTCTAAACACACACATGCTATTGCTCAAGCAAAGCTGCTTTCTAAATCAATTAATTTGCCTTCTGAACCAGCTCAAAATTAAATAAAGTATTTTGTAAACTAGCTAAGTTGCGATCAAAAGCAGCTAAGTTGTCAACCATGAACCAGCTAAGAAGCCATCGACATCAGTTAAAAACATGATAATCTATACTGTCTAAACCTTTTAAGGGGCTTTCAAAACTAGCTCATAACCGGCTAAGCCACCTTCCAAACCTGCTCAAAATAAAATAAACTGCTTAATAAACTTGCTATCAAAGCTAGCTAAGTTTTTGACAAAACTATTTTAAAACCAGTTGATCTTCTGTAAAAATCAGCTAAACTGTCATCCCAATTTGCTCAAAGATCGATAAACTGTTTAAACCAATTACGTTGTTGTTACCAAAAACTGACTCAATACTATTTATGCTGCTTTCTAAATCAGCTAAGTTGTTTCTCAAATTAGTTACCGAAGTGTAGTGCTACCGATATCAACTAGTCTGCTATCTAGAATCCTGGCGAGTTATATTTGAAACTAGGTCAAAACTTAATAAGAAGCTGTCAAAATCAGCTCCAAAATCGATAAACTCCTGTCTAAACTAACTAAGTTGGTATCAAAATCGGAGAAGCTGCTATCAATACAACTCGATAAGTTGCCTTTTAAAGCAACTGGAAACTAAAAGAGCTCTTTTGTAAGCAATCTAATTTTATATGAAAATCAGCTAAGTTGCCACCGAAACTACCTCAAAACCAATTATTAACTGCCACCATAATCAGTTCAAAGATAGAGAGGCTGGCTTTGAAATTAAGTAAGGATTTGTTAAAACTAGCTAAATTGCTACCAAGCAAAATAGCCTGTAAACAAGCTAAGCTGTCAACATCAGCTTAAAGAACTCAATGAAGCATTCATCAAACAGATTACGTTGCTATTAACATCAGTGTAAAGTGTTATCAAGACCAGATTAGCTACTATGGAAACTAGCTAAGTTGCTTCTTGAACCAGTTAAGTTGCTGTCAATGTCGGTTCAACTGCTATCAAACAATCCCAAGAAGATGCATTCTAGATCAAATCAAATACTATAAATCTTTTTGACATTTAAGTGTCAAATATTAGAAATGCTTTTGACATTTAAACGTCAAATATGACAAACACGATGCCAATAGTATCTACCAACATGACAGCTATGATGTAATGTAAGAAGAGCATATATAATGTCGTATAATGAATTCCTGTATTTCGCAAAATAATTAAACCCTACGCCATCATCTGCCATCAACAATCTGTCCCCAATTAGTATTAAAGTGTTAGGAAAGAATTAAGCTTAAAGAACTCAATAAAGCATTCATCAAACAGATTACGTTGCTATTAACATCAGTGTAAAGTGTTATCAAGACCAGATTAGCTGCTATGGAAACTAGCTAATTTGCTTCTTAAACCAGTTAAGTTGCTGTCAATGTCGGCTAAACTGTTATCAAACAATCTAAAGAAGATGCATTCTAGATCAAATCAAATTCAAATAAGATGCATTTGAAACGAGCTCACAATTAAATAGATTTCAGTGTAAACCAGCTAATTGTTTTTCAAGTTGCTAACCAAACACTAGAAAACCTTATTTTTTAACTTGCTCCTGTGTTAATATCAAACCTAGATTAAAAGCAGATAATAAACTTCTTTGTAATCCACCTAAGTTAATACCAAAAGCAGCTAAGTTCATGCCAAAAACAGCTAAACTACCATTAAAAACCGACAGCCTGCAATCAAAACCAACTAAGTTGTCATAAAAATCAGCTTAAAACCAAAGTTACTATCAAAACTAGTTAAATTCCTGTCAAAATCAAATAATCTGCTAGCAGGAATAAAGTGCTTACTAAACCAGCTAAGTTAATATCAGAACCAACTAAGCTGCTATTAAGATTAGCCCAAATTCCACGAAGAAAAATTGTCTTGTCATTTTGACGTTTGATGAAATACTGTCAAAATTAGGAAAACAATCTGTGATAGCGATAATTGACAGATTTCTCTAGAACTAGATGTCCTAATTTTTTGCCACAAATACGTATCGCATGTCCGTAAATGTTTGAAGCTGACGTCTGTCAAAATGTATGCAATATCTGTGCTTAAAGTTTACCACCCTGAGAATGTCAGTTGGTTTATTCCTCTATGGCCATAGTCGCACAAGTGTATTTTCGTTGGGTATTAGTATAGGTTTTCTGTTCAATTTTTTACTTTGGTTTAGCTTTTCCTTGTATTGTTTATTAGCAATAAACGTTTCCAAAAGGAAGCATATTGTGTTTGATTTTAAAATACCACTTTAATAATTATGCTAAAAGTAACTACCGCGTGGGACGCTAATGACAATTTTTGCGATTGAAATCAAATGTAGTGTTACAAACTTAATCAAAATTTGACAGTAACTGTCAGCTTCAAACATTTATGGACACGGTTATTATTTGGCGGTGTATTGAAGAAAGAGGATAAATCATACCTTACTAAAATCCGCATACATAAAACTCTGTTCCAATCCGATAAAAAACGCCAACGGCGCTACCAACTGCAGCTTAACATCCTTGAACGATTCCCTGACGGCTCTCAGGGCGGCTGAACCTTCCGACCTCTCCAGCGGATCCTGATGCACGAACATCTTGATGCGATCCATTCCGATTAAAGTAACGATTAACGCTAACAACGAAAAGAACACGTACAAGCTAACCAGTACGACGGCAGTATTTCTAGGCAGTATGAACGAGTCCGTTCGAGTAGTCGAGTTCGATCTGAGTTGGTACCCCGAGGGGCAGGCGTGGGCGCCGCATAATTTGTCGCCAACTTCGTCCGTATCGAATATGTCATCTAGATAGTTGTTGTACTCCTCTAACGTGATTCTTCGCGTGTTTTCAATCACTTTGGGACAGAGGCAATCGGTGCAATTGAATTTGTCGAAGATTAGGGAGCAATTCGTATCGTTATCCGTTTGGAATTTATTATCGAAGATGATCAAACGGGAATTGTTCATGTTCTCCATTAGGATGGTGCTATTCGTGGTTAATCCCATATTAAAGCTGTACGTAATGACGATTGCTGATAGGATGCTGCCGAAGATGAAGCCGAAATCGTGCGCTGCTTGGAAGGCTCGCGAAACTCTCCTGATGATGCAAGTTTTCCTCAGCTGTTTGATGTCCTCATCGTCCTCGGAGAAGATGTAGCCTAATTTTGTCGAGAGGGTCATCAGGAAGGAAATCCTCGCTACAGATACGGGACCTAAGATGGATCCTAGGAAGAAGTAACATGGAACTAGGATATATAGGATGGGATAGATATGCACGGCGTAAAATACGGCGAAGATGATGTAGGCCAAAGCGAAGATCCCGCTGGACCCGATTTTTTGCACTGCGGCCGGGCCGAAAATCACCGAAACAGCCGCAGCGAAATGGAGGATCATCAATAATGTTGAACCTATATTGATGGTGATGGGGAATTGCTCGTTTTCCAAAGGCATTATCCAGACTGATACACTTCCTTGCAGAGCCAGGAAGGGTAGAAAGGTGGAGGTTAGTAAGGAGTGGGATAAGCACAGAGCCATTAGGTTCTTGACCAGAATCTTTTTGCTGTAAATGGGGCCGGTTCTTGTTGCGCTCGTATTGCGGACTACGGCTATTAGTTTCCTAACGGATGTCGCTCCGATGGAGCTGTTAATGGAATCCCGTCTTCGTATGCTATGTTGCGTTAAATTCCTCGTGGATCTATTGGAGATTGGAGAATACGTCGCCATTTGCTGCGGAAGGAATTGAATAAATTAAATCAACAAAACAGTGAAGTCTGGTATAATTACTCACTTCTAAAATAAGATCGTCTATATTGGAGGGTTGTGGGTGCCTCTTGATCTTGTTCGTGTTCTTGTTATAACCGGAATGCCGGTGTAGGATCTTGTTCTTTTCCTCCTGCGTTAATATCCCCTGATGGCCGACGCAGTTGCTTTGCCCGATAACCGAGCCTAATTTGTAGACGGGGTCGTTGTAGTCGTCCTTACCTAAGTCGCTCAAATTCGGTAGACTGCCCATGATTTTCGAGGTTTTCCGTTTGATTGATGTATATATTTAGGTGGAATTAAGCGGTTTTCCGCCGTTGTTTGTTTGGAAATATCATTGTTGTATAGGTATTGTGTTCAAAAGGTTTCTTAGTCACCTGTAAGAAATATCTCAAATTAATATAGTATCATTTCTATGAATAGACATCGTTGGGTAACTAGGTATGTATACATATAAATGAATAAACTGTGATATACATATATGTAACCAACCATACATGTTTGTACATGTAGTGGTTTCGTAAATAAATCTTAGGAGCCACAATTTTGGATACTTTTCCTTTGAACAAAACAGCTTTCTTTTTTTAATAATACTTTTGGGTGATATTGAAAACAAAGGATAAATAATAAATAAAAGAAACACTTAATGTAAATGGTTTCGTCAGATGTGAAAAGCGTGTAAAGGATGTCAGAAGGTCACTTAGGATTACTCGACGTGTCATCCATGCTAGAGGCTCATTTTAGTTTGTTCTCATAGTATCCAAATGGGAAAATGATATTTAGCTCAGCCCTTTCCTAGTCTACATCACACTTTAGATAATCAACGTTTTCAAATATTTTTAAAAGTTAAAAATGGGCCAAATTTCTTCTGTTTGATATTTTGATGCGCCCTCAAGAGGAGCTCCAACAGTGGCGTGCTGAGATATTGTAAATTGAAACATCAAAACTTTTTGTTTTATTTTTTTTTAATTTTAAAAATGTTTCTGTGTTTGAGATTTTTAAAGCTGATTTTTCTTTTTTTTTTTTGGAAAATTATGAAAATGTTGAAATTATAGTTAGCCTAACCCTCACTATGCTTTGGTAATTTCAAAATTTTTTAATTAATTTACGAATATAATCAAGATTTTGTATAGATAAAAATATATGGAGAAAAATTAAACTGCCCCCTTCTCTCCTCTCTCCCTCTGGTTAAAATTTTTAAAATTCATGCTAACATTTTTTTTGAACAATATAAAAAAATTAAAATCATAATTAAATTCAGGTCTTTCCCACTCCCCATCACATTTTAGTAGTTTCCAAATTTTATTTCATTTGGTTTACGAATGATAAAAATCTAAATTTTAAATAGTTAAAAATGTATGGAAAAAAAGGGGTCAGCCTTTGATAATGATCTAAATGCTGAAATCATAAATAAAGACTATAATATTATTTGGGTCATTTGTTTTTCAACCTCCCATCATACTTAAAAAATTCCGAAATTTTAAAGTTAAATAGATGGTAAAAATTTCGAATTTATTTTTGGTTTATTTTTGCAA
>SMLS01062861.1:0-13040 GCA_004785975.1 Popillia japonica | reverse complement strand
GTGTTATATATGTAGATCTGACAACTTACGAAGTAGGCGCATTTCTAAAAATACATATTTCCTAAGAATTAGTAGTTGCATTATTTCTTTGAAATGAGAACTTGTATGCACAACATATAAAATTTATTACAGGCCAAGATTTGTCATCATTGATAATAGTGCCTAACTATAAAATAGTACGTGTCAGTTTACATTTTAAAATCGAATAAAAATAGTATAGATGTGATAAGTGCTATGTGGAAATATTCGTTTCCAGTTTCCATATAATATATTTCTTATTGAAATGCGTTATAAAATCCTAATTTATGCATTATTAATCATTTGTCAATACAAACTTAGAGTTTATTATTACATTAATGATATGCTGCCAAATAGCAGCGCCTCACACAAAAACGTTATTTGCATAAGTACATCGTAAAGGTGCGTACTGATTTGAGAGTTTTACTGCGAACGAACCGAACGATCCGAGCGCGCACCGCCGAACCGAACAAACAAAGTGAGAAAAAGCTCGGTATATTCGTAGCGTTCGTACTGTTTGCCGCGTTCCCATGTTCGTCAGTTAGTGTTCGTCGCGGATAAGTATGGACGCGGAAAATGTGATTGTGGCTGCTGGTGCATTTTTCATTATACAAGCCCTTACTAAGAAAAAAAAATCAAAAAAAAAATGTGAGCAAGGCGCTTGTTTTTACGGCGTGAAAATGCAGTATTGCTGAGGGACATGGATAGGATTCGTACCCAGAATTTTACTCGAATGTCAGCGAAGAGTTTGAGAAATTAATATGCCTTGTGGGACGTAGGATTGCCAAAAGGGATACAAAATTTCGAAAATGTATACCTGTCCAAGATCGCTTAGCTATCTTTCGTACATGTCAATTAATTCCATACATTTTTCTCTGCTCCAATCCATAGTTTTCAGATCACAAATAGTTATTTTCGGCGAACGATTAGTGTCGGGACAAATATCCGTATCCACTGAACGCGCACGAACATCTAAATCCCTTTAAGCAAATCACATTTACAGACAAGCGGCCGATAAAGTTTGGCGCGCTCGGTTCGCCAGAGTTCGGTTCGGGGAGACGTACTGACTAAGCGAATTTGGCTGTGCGCGTTCGGCTTGTTTGGTTCGTTCGGGGCAAAATGCTCAAGTCAGTACGCGCCTTAACAGTGTGAAATATTTTAAACAAAAAACTATCGTAAATTCGATCAAATAGGTATGATGACGTAGAAGAATGCCAATTAGTTTATCAAATTAGTGACTTTTGCCAGGGTTGTGTTATAGTAGATAGATAGATAGATGTACAAATTAAAGCCATAATAAATTAGAAATATGTACAAATATTCAAGTAAACTTCTTAAAATTATTGATATATGTAGTTATTTGGGACTAAAGCATAAAGTAAAAAGTTCCATTAATTACATAAGATTAAAAAGTAATGTAAACGTAAATGTACGACATTGCAAATTTTCATTTTTGTTCCTAGAACTGGCAGCAATTTCGAATCCCAAACAATCAAACTTCCGGCAATTGTTAGTTCTGGCGGTGGTTTGTGTCTAGACCGATGTTTTTGTTTTATTAACTGATTGGACGAGGGATCCTGTCACGGAAGGTGACGATCCTTAAAACCTGTTTATTTGCAGTTGACAAACATCTCGCGCGTTCACAAATTAGGTAGCGGATTAATTAATAGTATTCGAGTGATAACATGTACCAATTAGCGGTCATGTTCTTCTTTTACAGGTTGGCCCATCAGATGTGGATACCGTGCTATTCGAAATTTCTTGTTCGTACCAAGTTTCGCTAAACATATTCGATCCTAATTTTTTTGATAGATTTTCATATGTTTTTCCAAATGCTTGATTCACTAGGTATATAGTGTAGGTTTGTCACAAAGATTCAAATACCATGTGAAACTTACAATTTTTGAAATTATTCTACTAACATATCCACTCCACCTGACCGATTGTCGAGTTGATGCTTTCCTTTTATATTGTGTTGGTATAAATGATATTATTAATTTTTGCCAAACATGCTAAAATGAAGAAATGTTTTAAGGATATCAACATTTATGGTCTTTTTCCGCCAGGTTGAATCTATGAAACTACAGAACGGTATAAATTGTTTTAGTTAAATTAGTGAGACTTTGATTTTCAGATGTAGCAGTTAAGATTAAGTTTGGTGCTAACCTATCTGCCAAAAAAAAAAAAAATTGAGTGCGTTTCACATTATACTGTTTATGTTAGTTACAAACACTGATGAAACTCTTACCTGTTCTACAAGGTGAGTATTCAGAAAAATCGCTAAAGTAGTTTCGTGCTATGTAACATGTTCCAACAGGATCTCGCCTTTCGTACTTGTGTGTCGAATACCAAACGTATCTGGATGCACATGCCTGTAAAATATAAATGGTTATTTTAATGATGTTGCTTTTAATTCTAATATAATAAAATACTAAATAATAAAGTTTAAATCATTTGCTTTATTTTATGAACTACACATTACTGATTGGTTAATCATTCAAACCAATGCAATTATTACATGTACCATTATAGCATGATGGAAAATGTTTTACAATTTGTCCATCAAACTTTATATGACAATACTAAATGCATGTATAACGTACTATCATAAACACCAGTCAGATTTATATGAACTTTTATGGCCATTGTTAATTGAAAATCAAAGTGATTTTCTTCGTTGGCGAATCTACAGGTTGCATACCCCTTTCAACAACAAACTTTTCAATTATATTTGCGATTTCATTACACTTTAACAGTATTATTCATAAATACTTTATGACGTTCTGTATAGGATATAGAGCTTTCACACCCGGGTTACTTAATTGTGTTCTTGATTATGATTTATGTTCCGACATTCATTAAAAATACCTACATATGTGTATATCGTCAGTGATTGAAAGACATTTGTGATGTACTCGTTATGCAAATGAAAGATTAAGGTCCTCCGTTAATATGATGCTTGTATGTTGTTGAGTGTCCCCGTTTTCATTACTAAATGAAAGCGTTTTAATTGGATGTATGATATCTTTATTGGAATTACTGGCGTGTTAAATTCGAGTTTCTCAAAGGCGCGTCCACAGTTTTTATTGATTTTAATCGTACGCTATTTTAGATACCTTAAGAGCATTTATCCGTAATTGGCACAATGTGTGAATAGCTGTATTTGTAACATCGCATGAGAAACAATGTAATCGTTACACGTACATACCTACAGATAATTATTTCATTATTAAGTCAAAGTAGGTATATCTAAAGGATATGAAGCTATTTACTATAAAATCATGAAATGTCGTTTACTCTGCTAGGTCGGATATATTCTTGAATCTGACAAAGCATTTGACGTTATTAATTGCTGGCTATTGTGAAACAGCTTCCAGTCCGTTCGGATTTACAGCGATCTACACGATTTTTTGTTTGTACTTTAAAACTACTGTAGAACAGACTACCTATAGGTAATCCAGAATTCGTTCAAAATCTGAAACTTCAGTCCCATGAATATATTTACATATGTATATAACATATATGTATAGAAACATTGATTGACTGTAGGGTGAACATACATTTCTAGAATCTGTAGACAAGAAAATTCAGTCTCCGCCAAGACTATAGTTTTTACAAAACGGAGCAGAGAATGTATAGCTGCAGTTATTTCCATCTTTGATTGAACAATTGATTGAAGAAATTAGATATTTTTATACCGTCGATTGATAGATGACATTTATTAGAATCAAGAGAAACATCTTTCTAAAACTGCTATGAAAGCAATTTAAATATGGAATAGTTTCGGTTACGATATATAGATGTTACCAAACAAATGGCAAAACAATGAGGCGTAGACTATCAAAGTGCCGAACGAAATTTGTAGGTAGCTGAAGATACTAACCAACTTAATTACCAATTGTATTTTGTCGTAAAAAGCAAAAAGTATACCGGTTTCTAATAATCTAATAATAATTCAATATTGAAATTTTGAAAAACTTCGTACAGGTGGTTAAAATGGTTATTATGAACGAATGGAGATCTATATTATTGGAGCTACTTGCATCGCCTTTTAAGAATGCTAAAATCAGAAATTCTTGCATAACTAACAGCAATCTACGATCTAATACAATGCTTACGATACATTTTTCAAAACAGGGGAACAAAATTTTGCTTTTTGTTAGTGTATGGTATTTTCAATAAAACAAGCTTTTAGATATGTGGAGCATATACATACAAAAAAAAAATGTAGACTAGTAAAAAATTAGTTTTCGAAAAACGTAGACCATGCAACAAGACGAAATGAAATCATAAGAACTGAGAATCTTCTACCATGGAAGGTTTCAAATGCTTGGATACAGCGTTACTCAAGAATGTATTTGAAACACGGTCAACATGAATTAATTCAGCGTCGAAGATACTGAAAAGTTGATCATATTGTATGGATAAGCGAAAGCACTACGCAACTGTGAATGCTTCAAAAGAAGATGAAAGCATCAATAAAATCCTTAAGTGTGTTTCTCTCATTGCAGTCAATCGCCTAGAAACTTTTATCTGACTGATTACTTACGAAAAGATGTGTCATTCTGTACGTATTTCAAAATTTCTTGACGTTTAAAGAAAGTTGAATATCACACTTTTATTTAATCATTGATAAAGGAACTATATCATTTTCATGGTTTAAAATGTAATTGTAAATTTAATATATTCACCGTACTGATAAGTATCCGGCCTCATTTGTTAGAGAACTCGTACTTCTAGCCTGTGGCAGGCAAGTTTATTGTGAATGTTTACTAGAAGGGTCTATGAGAGAGGAAATTGTGCTTGCCCCTAATAACTTCAATTGATGGCGGTCAATTTCTTCAAAGAACAATCTCCCTGAAAACCGTTCATGCACTTGAATCACATTGCTTATTACATCTGTACGAGTTTAAAGGTAATAAGTACTACATATAATATGCTAATCAAAAGCTATGTTTGATATACACACACATGTCTATTTAATCAAAGGAGTAATAAGTGTGCAATTAGGGCTATTCCATCTGTATTATATACATAAAACAAAAGTTTCTATGCAATTTGATCCTTAATACAATACCGAGTACTGTTAATGTTATTAATTCACGATAATTTAAATCCCTATACAACATATGTATTCACAAGCAATAGAGGTTTTGTAAACCACGAATGTGGATATTATAGAAGGGTATGGGTCGATAAACACCTAATAATCTACGCTTAAAATGCAGATTTAATTACTGTATATTTTACGATGTACACTGTTGGAAAAGAACTGTATTGGTTTTAAATGAAGTAAAAAGTCGAGTTAATAAATCTCTAGAGGAATTGTATCTCTGTGTGTTGAGTACTTTGACTCGACTGTTAAGTATTTATAACTTTTATGTAGATGCCGTTTTCAAACGGGGTATGTTTCCGTTACTATAGAGAACGAACGGGGCTATTTATATATATGTATGTACATCATTAGAAAAGTTACTTGTTTTAGATAAGCTGCATTCTAGTGCTGGTTTGTATCGTAGCGGATATCCCAACAATATTAAGTGAATTATGCAAAATTTGCTTTTGTTGATGGTAGCCCGTGAACTGATCTTTGAATTATTTAGATTCTTCTTTTTATTTCTTAATCCCTCGTATGTCGTTTATTTAGTAAAAGCATTATACACAATTTTATTTTTTATAATACTCTGATTTTTTTTAATTTAAATAAAAGTCTGTAATAATCTTATAATGTATTTCCTTCGTTTTTTTACATAATGTAAGTTGTAGGTTGTAGTACTTTAGTTGTTACTCAACGGTAGTTTCGGCAAATAATAATAAGAACAGGAACGAAGCTCTTTGTTGACGCGGAGACAGAAATGTGTGATTTTGAATAGTTTAGATAGTTTGCCGCTTAAATTGCAAAATGATATCAATTTCCAAATACATAATCTTTCAGAGGCGGGCATTTATGATTTCAAACATTTTCATACTTTTTATATTTTTAGGTACACAAGAATTCTAACGACTCGTCTACAAAGTAAGAAATAACGATTTTCTGGTATATTTCGTCTGTGCAGGATGCATCTATATGTAGTAAAAATAATCAGGCGCCCTATAAGGATTCATACTAGCATACTACAACTGAAGTCTCCTAATAAAAATGCTCAGTGGTCATTGCGTTGGAAAGAAATTTAGGCGGCGCAGGTACGGGAAGGCCACTTTTATGGACACATTACAAACTAAATACCTACCATTCTGTTGGGTTGAATGTCTCCATTAGAGAAGAAATGACATAACAAAATCCTAAGCCATTTTCTCCAAGAAAGTTTAGTTTTAGTTGCGAATGACGATCATCAAATCCTTGTGTTGTTGTAGAGATGACTGAATCTTTTTGTCTTTACCATTTCTTATTTTTGGATAATTTTAAATCTTGCGTGATATCTTTATTTTTTTGTACAAGGTTCTTAGATGAGCAGTTTCATTCAAAAGTTGTATCCCCATAATCTCTTTCTATTTCCACCTTACTTCGCTCAGAATGTAATATATTTTGTAAACGTTGGTACTGGCAAATTTTGGCGGTGTGAAACTGATATTATTGTTCATGACGGGCTAGGGTATGTATATGTATATCCATTTTGACATAATCTGTTTAATGTTTGTTAGTTGCTGTCCACGTCAAAAATTTTGTTACTTGCAGCAAATTTTATTCGTTGGGATAGGCTAGATTCCCAAACTTGGCGTAATTTATATCTTCCGCACTTGAATTGCTTTGATTTGTTTGTTTATGTGTAGCTGAGCATTATACACTTATATTTATTATGTGTAAAGCAATGTACTCATGATATACATAAATGAATATTAATACGACAACGTTAATTTGAAAGCTAGTAATTAATTTTAAGCCTGATATACTTGAACAATTTTCTGTGGTTATAAATTCATTGCATTTCGTAATATTCTGCATTTTAGGAATTACTTCAGTATGCGGGCGCATCAATTTATCATAGTAATTGTAAATGTTTATGCCATTCTGGTAGAGACGGCAATTAAACATATCGGATCCTTCACATATACGTAGGTATATGCACATGTATGGAATAAAGCATTTATACCCTAAGAAACGGACACGTATTGGTCGTTTGTAAACACGGCTACAGTACGGCGTTCGTATAAATAAATACATACGTGCATATGTGATTTGAAATGCAGGTAGGCTTGATAAATGACTGGTCATGTTTATTATGTAACGCGGTATATACAATTACGCGGACAACGCTATTAATAATACAAATCAAAACAGCTGGTACGAATGTGTAACAGCTCGTCCATCTTTTGGTTTATTATTACCGACATCGGGCATTCTGAATGCACGCGCAGTGTACAAACAGCTACAAAAGATCAGTTTGTTTTTCTTCCATTCCCATTGATTTGAATGGTGCTTGATTAATAATTGTGTTGAAGTTAATTATTAAATGTTTTATACTTTTGTGCGACGAAAAGGTTCTTTTGTTCTCACAAATTTATTTATGCTGGTTGGTATGTCTAATCTTTAATTTATCTTTTGTAGGCCGCCTTGTTATTTTGGTACTATTCCAGTTAAAGCGATAAAACATAAGCTGGTAACGCTTTTATGGTTAATAATAATTTTATTGTCCTTAAAAGTGATAATTTAGAAGAGTTAGAGCGTCAAAAAGTCCATTCATAATAACCTTTCTTACTAAAAGAAATAAAGTAAAAGATTAAAATTTTGTGAAATTCGAATAAATAAAGTAAAAATATTATAACTTGGGGATTTGTGTGTCTCTGCAGACACAAATATACACATAAACTTATAACAATAACAAACTACATTTAAAAAAATTCTGGGATAATACTTAATTTTAAACAATTTATACAAGCTATGGTAATATAACTGATGTCCACCTGATACTGTATCCACTTTAACTGAAAAAATATAAGTTGTTGTAAATTTATTGTCTATCGCAAAGTCCTATGAGACTTTCTTATAATTTTTAACCGACTGCCAGGCTGTGTATCGAGAAATGCTAGTTAGGTTTTAGATGGGAAAATAAAACCAAATATTTATAATCGGAAATGACTCTATTGTCTTCCAAAATATTCTTCATGAAGATCAATACACTTTTCCATGCATTAGAACCGATCTTCAAAGCACTTATTCCATTAACTCATTACTTCCAAAACATGTGATTTGAATGCATCAACCGCTTCTTTCAGCGTTGGAAAACGGTGACCTCGCAATTTATTTTGCGAGGATAAAAGGAAATCAGTGGGTGGCAAATCAGGACTGTACGGCGGATAATCCATCAAATCGATGTTTTAAATGCTTAAAGACGCTCTTGTTTAAGCTGATGTGTGATAGCTTACATTGTCACTGTAGAGAATGATTGGTCTTCTGCGATTGGTTTCCATGATTTACTCGAACATTTCTGAGAAGCAAATGCTGATATATCATTTACAATGTATCGTTCTATGTTACTATAATGGAGCGGTGGCGACATATCCAGTTTTTTCCAAAAAGCAGGCGACCATTTGATTCGAAGTGCTTCGTGCACTAATAACTTTTATTGAATTTGGCTCCTCTTGAAAGACCCATACGGTCTATTGTTGTTTAGTTTCGGTTTCATATGCATAACTCCATGATTCGTCGTTTGTCACGATCTTGCACATGTCTTTAAGAAGCACCGCGATTGAAATGTTTCATCATTTCTTTGTACCTATCAACACAGCATCAACAGCATTGAATAATTTTCAAATCATGCGATACACAACGCGAACAAATCTTTTTGACGGTCTAATGTCTATGCAATATTTAAAGTATGTAAGTGGAACTAATCCCCAATACGCCTCCTTACGGTATATCACATGATGATCTGGCAATATCAGTTCTCACACAGCATCGGTGTTTTCTGGCAAAACAGTCAATTTTGGACAGCCCTCCAAATTTGGTGCTGTAGCGAAGTGCGACCATGATTGTATTCGGAAAATCAACGATATAATGACTCAAGACGATGTTGCGGACAATATCAGCTTTAACTTATTCACATAACTGTTGCCATATATCAAAACTCAAGTAGGATCCCCCGTATATATCATTTCAACCAATTGTACTGAACACTTCACCATTAAATGATTTGTGCGCTTAGATGGAAAGTTATGCTTCCAGATGTAAATTGGAAAATGTTAATTTAAAGAAACCAGAAAAAACTTAATGAAATGTATTTCTTTAGTTAATTTAATTTGATTATTTTTTGGACAATATTTTGATTAGGTATTTTTAAGGCAAAGTCTCTAAGACAATAAATAATACAATATTTATAACTACTGATTGCTAGGACACTCGATATATAACTGGTAATCGTAGTAATAAAATTTTATTCGATAAAACTTGTACGACATTTACTTCTTGATGCAGGTCCAACGTTCAACAATTAATAATAACAAAGCAATAGGATCGTAAATCAGTATAAAATACTGTACTGCATCGAATATATGTAGAAGTATATATGTATGTATGTTGCACAGATTCATTAGAACGCATTCAGAGTACTTTACGAGTGCGTTCATTAATTCTGTAGTCGTATTTACAATCAAGACAAATCCGTATTAACCATCTTGTGGTTGTAAATAACTAGAGAAAGTCTGATGAACTGTATCGGAGATAAGGATTAAATGTTTGCTAGTTCATGTCTAAGTATGACAGTTTCAGGAAAATAGATTGTTCATTTGGTAATATCATCAAATCGCATACTATTTTGAATTTATTTTCGATAAACATATCCGTTAAAAGTGTCCTGGAATCTAAGAAAATGGTGCGTCTAGTTTATTGCAAAATAGTCTAGGAATTCTTTGATTGGTAGTAAATTCCCCAATGTGTATATTTATTTCGAGAAGTTCAGCAAAGGCCACTCTCAGTTTCATTAAACACTCTAACGTAAATTAGTACTGTTAGTAGAGTATTTGAAACGAGAAGTTTAAAATTAGGGCAAACGAGTATTTTAAGCATACAGTAAAACACCAATAGTAGTAATTGCATACTCCTTTTTTTCTTAAAATATAGAGATACGCAGTGAATGAAAATGTGTAATGTGATGATATGTTATTTCTATATTCAAAATTAGTTTTGTATTATAGAAGTATACAGGGGGCGGCGATGGCGCATTACTGCGTGGAAACTCGATATATCCGACATTATAAGTTATTAAAAAAATTATCGAGAAAAGGTGTAATAATTATTAAGCTTCATATCTTATAATTACTTTCACATATACAGAATGTTTTATCACGCCGGTCCAGACAGAATTTTTTTTGAATGGAACGCTTGTTTTTGTTTAAACCTTCCTACTTTTGCGAGCCTCCTCATATAGGATTTGTCAGATCTATTCCGGGTATTTAAAAAGTTATGACCATTTTGACGTCTAAATTATGGTGTATTAAGAGAGTTGTTTCTTGTAGTAAAAAAATGTACGACCTTTTTCCCACCATTCTATTGGTTTAGCTAGGTCTTCTATTTTCGCTTGTTCGAGAATTTAACAAAAAAAATCTTGTATAGGTCAGTCAGGTAAGTCAAACATCGGGTACTTAATTTTCTCAAATCTAGATGCATTTTATGGCATTTCGATAGATATTTATCGGCTCCTCCATTTTTGTTAACCATTTCCTTTACCTAACTCATTGGGATTTGAAGATATTTCCAAATTAAAATGAAAAATTTCTAGCTTAAAAATATGATAAGTAAATGAATGTTATCGATAAAAGAAAACGTGTATAAAAATTTAATATGTAATAACGTAAAAAAAATTTCAAAATGTTGACCCATAACGTCAATAGAGTGGTGCGATCGACTAACATTTCCGTATCAATAATCCGAAAAACTTCTCTTACCCTTTTCATCATATCTTCCCGTGTCGTTACCAGTACCTACTTGATCCACACGATCTTTTATGGAGCCCGACAGGAATATCGGATATCGACCATGATCCTCTTCTTCCAAGCCACATCTTGGGAAATTTTGTATTGTAAGGGGTTACTAATTACTGCAGTTTTATGTAGCGGAGCACCATCGTGTAAAAACTACATTCTTTGACTTATGTCTTGCAGAGGTGCATTTTCTAAATACAGTTGTAAACTCTACAGAAGAAATTCCAAATAAACTGGATTATACTCGTTCATCAAAGAAATGTGGTCCAATAACGTAATTTCCAACTACGCCACTTCAAACGTTCAAAAGTTCACCTAGTTTGGTTATGTTCTTGTGTGATGAAGAATAGTATGCGTAGAGAAAAAAAAACAAAATTTAAAATGTCATAGTTATGAAATGTAATCAATGTGTCATGTCAATTAGAGTTAAATAGTTTATAGTGCATTTTTTTGAATAAACATAACATATTGGCGACGAGGATGAACAGGACCATACAGTGTGACATATAGACAAATCATCACGATATTCTTCAACATTTCCAACATGGATACGCAGCAATTTCAAAAGTTTCTTGAAATACAAGCTCGCCAGCAGGAGCAAATTACACAAATTTTGCAACAGCTGATTCGTTCACAAAACGTCAGTGCTTCTCAAAGTGACAGTACTGAAATAGAAGTCAAGAGCATCATCAAAAACTTCAAATGCGAAAAATATGATTCGAATACAGCAGCAGAAACATTCATCGATTATTTCGAAGCGCAATGTCGAATGTGGGGTCTGGAAAATAAACCGGATAACGTTAATTTCTTAAATGCTAAACGTGAGTTATTTTTATCGTTTAAAACCAGATACTTATAAAGAATTAAACATTACTTTTGCTAATAGTGACATTAACTTTGAACAACAAACGTACAAAGACATTTCTAAGAAATTTTTGAGTTTATTTAAAATAAAAACAACAAGATTTAAGGCATTAACAAATTTTTGGAATTGCACACGTGAGAAACATCAAACATTTGAAAATTATGCAAACAAATTAAAAGAAATTGCACAATATTGCGGGTATGAAGGTGAAATGCTAGATAGACAATTACGTGATCGGTTCGGAACAGGTTTAAATCATAAACGACTAGAAATAGAACTTAAACAGAAGTGGCCCGATTTAAAAACTGTAATAGACAATAACGAACGTGAAGTGGCGTTTGTTCAGGTATTTGCAGTTGCACAAGCTCGCGAAACAGCAGAGAAAGATTATTATGATGAAAATGATACGAATGTCCATAAAATTAAAACAAAGAATACGTACGAAAACAAACGTAAGTCGCGAATATTCGTTCTAAGCAATAAACAGTGTAAACGGTGTGGTAAATTTAAACATTTGAACAATAGTTGTGCGGCATTTAGTCACACGTGTAAAGAGTGTAACAAAAAAGGACATTTCGAAAAATTATGTATAAAAACGGGTAAAGCTAAAATAAAACAGCTTAGTACAGCGAATCAATCTACAACAAAAAGTAGTAGTACAGATCGCAGAGTTCACAAAATGAAGAGCGATGATTCAGATAGTGAATACGAGGAGATATTTAAAACATCCTCAACATCAAGAGGTAAAAAGATTAATTTGTTAATTAACAATGTCAACTGTACTATGGACTGGGATCCAGGTGCATCCTATTCAATTATCAGTTCCGAAATGTGGGAGAAGATAGGAAAACCATTTCTAACGAAACCACCAAAATTAAAAGCGTATGGTAATTTTAAACTTACACCAAGGGGGAAAACAGATGTACAAGTTGCTATTGATGAAACTACTAAAATACTTCCAGTAGTTGTCATAGATAACTCTGATCCAATGTTATTTGGCTTATCATGGAGCGAAGCTTTTGGTATGCCTTTTCCTAAACAAGTATATTCTATTTCTGCAAATGAACTTGTAAAAGATGCATTAGACACGAACAAACAGCTTGAGCAAATTATTGAAGAAAATGTTGAATTATTTAATAGTTCATTAGGCAAAATCAAAAATTACCAAGTAAAGCTTCATATTAAAGAAAACGCAAAACCAATTCATATTGCAGCACGACCTATCAAATTTGGCATTCAA